>PVJS01006613.1:0-59137 GCA_004027185.1 Glis glis
GTGTGTGTGTGAGAGAGAGAGAGAGAGAGAGAGAGACAGGGAGAGAGAAAGAAAGAGGAGGATGTTGCCTGGCGTGTGGCTGTTTGATGAAGCAGATGGCTGGGGCAGTGGGCTCTAGTTTCGTTGGTTTGTGTTTCATTTTAGGGAAGTGAGCTGGCCCTGGGAAGGAAGAATTTCTCTAGGATCAAGGCCCTAAATGTTAGAGCATCAAGAACATAGAAAATAAGAAAATACACTCAATACATCTCTGATGGATTTTTTGGAGAATGTTCTAGAGATGAAATCAGGTAGGCAAAGTATATGAATAATTTTAAACTCCTTAGTATGTGTTTGAGTTTGGGTGTATGTGTGTTTATCAAATCAAAGAGCAGTCTCTTAAGCAGGCATAGCAATCACTGTTTTTTTTTTTTTAAACTAGTGGTCATTAAAGCAATATCTGATTCTATAAATTGGAAAGCAACTTTTTTTCTGGACTTCTCAGGTAGCTTTCTTGCACTACTCACCAATTTATTGTGATCCATGGGATTAGTTACTAATCTCGATAGATCTGTCCGTGCAAGCAGGTGACCTCAAAATGGTGAAATCTTGGAAAATATCTGACCTTAGAGTGAGGTGTCTGCTCCTCAAAGCCCGGCCCCTCCCTTCCAGCTTCACGTTGGCGGTGAAGGAGCTGCTCCCTTGTGATGACAGGGTCACAGTCACAGGGAACTTCAGGCGCTTTCCTGACCTCTCCTGATGAGCTCGCAGGCGTGTGCTGGTGGCCACACTGATGGGGCACCGTGGAGGACCCAGCTGCGCGGGCTGGCCAGCGCTCCTGTGCCTCTGTGCTGAGAGCTTTGCATCACACAGTTTCTCTGACAAGGATGAAAAAACCAGTTAATTCCATTTCCTCTGGCGAGAGTGACGTTTTTCCCCAGGTAAAAAGTATCTAATGAACAGGGAGAAAGAGGTTCTGGTTCTGGAAACATCTAGCGCTGACTCACCCCACTATTCTTCCCCCACCGCTGAATGAGAACAGTGGGGATTTTCCTGTCTTGTTTGAAGAATACCGATGACAGGCCGGCCTCTGTGCTATCACAATCTGTACCTTCAAGTCTTCCTTCCCTCCTAACCATTCTGCTCTCTGTTCAACCCGTCAGATCTCTTCTTTCCAGTACTTTCCATTCTGCACACCTGGCAAGTCGAGTCTAAACTGAATCCAAGTATGGGCATTAACATTGTCTCATTAGGTAATCCACAAGACTAATTTCTCCTTACTCATTTATTTAAAAAGTAAACATTTTTTGCCAGGCGTGGTGGTGCACACTTGTAATCCCAGTACTTTGGGAGGTGGAGACCGGAGGATCCGGGTTCGCGGCCAGCCTCAGCTCTCTCTCTCTCTCTCTCTCTCTACCTAGCGAGGCCCTCCGCAACTTCGTGAGACCCAGTTTCAAAATAAAGTATAAAAAAATAGGGCCGGGGGTGTAGCGCAGAGGTAGAACACCCCTGGTTCAATCCCCGGTACCGCAAAAAATAAATAAATAAATAAATAAATAAATAAATAAATAAATAAAACTAAACATTTTTACTTGCCTTAAATTAAAAAAATATCAGTGCTTGTTGAAACTTCAAACAATATAGAAGCATGTATTTTTTAAAAATGCCCCTGCTATCTAGGAGTAACTATGCTTTGCTTTGCACCTATGAACATAAAACAGAAGTTATTTATTTGGTTTATTTCAGTCAAATATTGGATTTTCCTTTCTCTATTTATCTCTCTGTAGATAAATAAATGTCTATACTTTGTTTTCACTCAACATCATTATTGGATTTATATGCCAGAATATCAAGTTTTACTACATTGGTTTTATAAGCCGCATAATATTTAATAGTATGGATGTGCCATAATTCATTTGATCTCATTACTTATAACTTCGGTCTTTTCATTTCAAACAAGTAAATGTGCTGCTACCCCCTTTCTCAGTAAATTCTACCCTGACACATTATTGCATTTGTTTTCCAAAAGCATGCTTTTTATTTCCAGCCCATTGACAGAATTCTCACATTTCTAAAATTCCCAGGGTCCGCAGCCTTTTCCCATATCAGCCTGCTGCTTCTTTCTGCTATTTGTTATTGGTTGCTTGATTCTTTCAACAAATATTAGATACTTGCTATGACAAGGCCCTGTGATGGGCAGCGAGCGGCCACAGTGAGGAGTGGGGCACAGCTCTGGTCTGGTGGCCTTACCACACAGTAGGGAATTGGGTCAGAAGAAGCCAGACGACCTAGCGGAGCCTGCCAAGGACCCAGACATGCCACGCGTCCTCAACAGGTTCCACGGAGGGAGGAGCCCTGGCCTCCCGCTGGAGGAATGCTCCCCAGTGATGGAGGAGCCGGCGCTTGATCTGGACACAGAGGATGGAGACGTTTCTAATACAGACATGGGGGAAAGCATGTCTTTATTAGAAGGGAAGACAGGGGCATGAGACGGGTCCGTGACATTCTAGCTCTTCTCGTTTGTGGGAAATACCGCTGTCATCCACACGGCGTTCATTCATTTTCATGGTATCCCTGCTTTGAAATTTCTGTTTATATTTCCTTGCATTTTTACATAGTTTAATCAAATTCAGAATTTCATTTTGCTTGGTTTTCATTTGCACTAAATGTCAATTTACTTGTCATATATTATTCTTGATTTTTTCCCTCTCAAGTATATGTTTTAATATTTACTTGTCCATTCCTCTTCACCATGATATAACACACCGTGAATATTTGCATGTTTTCAACGAACAGTGAGAAATTTCTAATTCTGATTTTTTGCTATTATGAACAGCGCCACTATGAATGTTGCTTTACACGTTTCCTGGGCAGATGTGAAATCTTCCCAGCATGAAGACAGTGAGCGCTCACTGTTCCTATCAGACACCGGACTGCTTTCTATTGTCTTTTTAGGAAGGCACCAGTTTGGTTGCTAGAGATTTCTTTCCATTAAGACTTTCTATGCATTTTTCTTTTTTCTTAGAACTTACTTGTTTATGTTTGTCAAAGCTTTCTTTCTTTCTTTCTTTCTTTTCTTTCTTTCTTTCTTTCTTTCTTTCTTTCTTTTGTATTGGGGATTGAACTCAGGGACATTCTACCTTTGAGCAGCACCCTCAGGCCTTTTTATTTTTTCATTTTGAACAGGGTCTTGCTAAATTTCTGAGAGCCTCGCTAACTTGCTAAGGCTGTAATCCTCCTGTCTCAGCCTCCCAAGTCTTGGGATTACAGGCATGCACCACCAAGCCGGGCTACTCAGACCTTCCTGAGGAAGCTTCCTAATTGTCAGAAAGTAGCCCCTGTTCTTTCAAATTAACCCGTCCAATTTTGAGGTATGTTTTTTTTATCTCTGTATTATTATAGGTGATGGAAACTGAGGCAGAATAATGCTAGAGGTAAGATTTGGGCCCCAGGGTCTTTCACTCTGCAGTGCTAGCCTGCTGCACCTCTGAGGGGGCGAGGGGGACACTGGAGCTTTGTGGCTTGAGGAGCACCATGAATGGTTCTCAGCCTTTGGAGAGCAAAAGCAGACAGTCAGACGTGCTGCCACAGTGTTTAACGCCTTCATTGTTTAGGGGCTATGTGCAAAATTGTTGCAATATGTCATTCCTTTTGCTGAATTCGCGTGCAGGAAACTGCCCCTTTCTGTATTTGCACTAACCTACCCACCACCACATAGCTTTTAATATTTGGAAGTACAGAAGGGGAAACCCTTGGGGGTTCCTTTTCAGCGATGAGGACCCTGATTGTAATGTCCTCGGTGACCTTTCCACATTCCAGGCTAATGAACTGAAAACAAGACGCCGTATGTTCCCAGCGCGGGTACATGTCGTAGCATCGCATCATGTGTTAATCATTAGATGCTTTCGTGGCAGCTAATTCAAGGTCTTCCTTGACTTATTCTTCTAAAGTCTCACCAGTTAAGCTGACTCTGAGCCAACTTGTAGTTTTCCATAGAAGCTCTTGTGAAAGTTTCCATAAATGCTCCTCACGGGCCAAAATAAATCGGACATGAGTTTTTGCCTTTATCTAGCGGAGAGTATCGAGGCCTTCACAAAAAGTTTATCCATCATCTGGACAAAGACTGACTTGATTTCTATCCCCTTTCATATCTAGTCGATCAGCCCATAAAACTTAGATGTGTCCTGCTATATCTCAGTCTCTGTTCTCCAGCTATTTGAATTTTAGTTGGTTAAATATGTTATAAGCAAATACATCATTGCTTATCAGAACCGTATCTGGCATTCACCCCCTTCAAGCACCGCGCACAGCATCATTGACGTGACTGAGGATAAAGGCCTTGGGAAATGCTTTGCCGTCCTTGACCTCGCCAGTATATTTCATTCTGTCCTCATCAAAGAGGCTTTCCAGCCTCATTTGTCTTCTTTCCCCATTTGCCTATGGGATTTTTTTATCTCTTTATTGTTTATTGTGTGTATTTAAGGTGAATGACATCACATTTTAAGAGACATATGGATTAAAAGGAGAAATTGAAGGAAATATGGCCCCTTCTGTTAATAAATCTCATTAGACAGGCTGTAAAAAAAATCCCCCAAATAACTGCAAATAATTAATGGAGCCATTTCAAGTAGTTTCAAGTGAGCTGAGGAAGAGGAAATAATGATATCTGATGGAAGTACAAGGCAGCTCCTTGAGCTGCCTAGCTGGGGAGACTTTTCTGGGGAGCTGATATTTGAGTGAATCCTGAGTAATAAGACACCCTGAGAGGATCTAGAAAAATATCCAAGACAAGGACCAGCCAGTGTTAGTGCTGTTGTGCAAGGTGGTGAGCTCTGTGGGTGCTAAGGACAGAGGGCAAGTTGTGTGTGTGCATGTGTGTGGCTGTGCAGGGTGAATAAGAGGGCTAGAAGAGTTGCAGAAATGGCAGCTGGCCACACAGGAGCTCTTCTTATGAGGGTCAGAGATTCACATTTGGGAAGCTTTTGGCAGGTTTTAAGCAGTTTAAAATAATTTCGCTGAGCTCTTTACAACATTTACTCTTGCTGCATGCAACACAGAGAACAGACGTTGGAGGGAAAGAGTGAAAAGCACCAAGACCGAGTTAAAAGGTTTCTGCTAAGTTCAGGTGAGAGAGGAAAGGGACTCGAGGTGGGATTTGCAGTAGTGGAGGTGAGTGAAGAGACAGGGTGATACATATTTTGAGGAAGGAAGGACAGAGTTTATTGATGGGTTACAGTGTTATACGAGGAAATAAGAGAAATAAAAATTGACCCCAGCTCTGATAGAGGAGACTCAGGCAGGAAGCAGAGCCTCCCAGGGGAATGTCACTGGTTTCTTTGGTCCATGCTAATTTAAAGGTATTTCTTTTTGTCTCAAGTAGAAGTGAAAAAGTGGATGGAAGATGTAGTTTCGGGCATAGGTTGGAATTGAAATCTAAATTTATATTTGCCAGCCAAAAGACACAATTCAAAGACACGGGACTGAGTGAGACCTCCGGCCCTCGAGGATGTGTTAGAAGGTGGACAGAGAAGGGCACGGGGCACCTGGGTGGTCGCTGCAGAGTGCGCCAAGGGATGGAGCTCTTTCAGGCTTCACTGGGTTAAGTCTCTCACTGCAGAAATAAAGAATATACTTTCCAGAAAGCAAAATAGCCCTAGTTTTTCGACCAGAGACTGGACCTGTTAAAATTTTTAGTTCTTTCATGTAAGCGGTGAATCTTCCTTGGGTCTTGTCTCCATATCTACAAAATAGAAAGGTATGATCGTGTTATAGGTTTACTTCAAGAAAATGTATGAATGCATTTTTATATAACCTACTTTGCAATTTCTTATATTCCAGCATTATCTAGTTAGTAGAACCTTTGATTTTGATGTAAGTCTCAGAAATTTTCATTTTAGCATAGATTTATTATTCTTGTTTTTAGCATACTCACCAAAAAACCATTTTGCTCTTTTTTTTAAAACCATATCCTGATTTTTATTTTTTTTAAACTTTTTATGTTTATTTATTGGTGCATTGTAACTATACATTTTGATATATGTCAGGGTATGAACATCATACCCTGACATTTTGCTCTTGAGGTATGATTTTTTTTTTAATCAAAGATTGTGACAGATTTGAATGAACTCAGCTGTTTTAACTTTGCCACATCTGGTAGTTTGGGCCTAAGAAGTACCTTCAAATGCACATAATGTCATTCCCAGCTAAAATCTGAACCAACTAAACCAGGGGCCTTTTCACTAATAGCCCGTTTTTTTCTAAGTGTATTTATTAGCAGTCTATTATTTGTAAATTTTTCTGATTATATTTCAAGATATATATTTATATTTTCAACCTAGAATAATTAATTTAATGACTTTACTTCTGCTGTGAATTGCAAGGTTCCTCCTTTTTTTGTCCCCATCATTTCATGCGGTTCCTCTGAGCTATGTGTGCTGGAACAGCTTACCCAGACCCTCAGAGTCCCGCTCTCAGTTCTTTCTTCTGTCTGCTTTCATGTCCCCAGGCCCAAGAGACCTCCTTTTTAGCTTGTCTGCCTATAGTAATCCCTTCATCCCTTTGACCATTAATTGGAAAATTATGACATTTAGAAAGGGCATTTCTCAAAACCATGGGAATTCATGTATTTGGACCAGATGTTAAGAGAATTTTAATAGAGGGATAAAACATCTGTGACAATGAATGGCAGAGTCCTAGAAGAAAGGCAACGTGACTAGCATTTTAATGGGAGCGTGTGCATTGAAAGGAAGGTAGAGAGGTGTGTCTGTGGATTTGCATTCTTCCCCCATTAATTTAATTCTCAGCTTTCGGTTGTTTGTATGCCCGGTGCTGTCCAGAGACTGAGATTTCACAGCCCATTTTAGAATAAAGCAGATACACAGAAAATTGCAGTTCAAGGTGCTGAGGGTCATGATAGAAATGAGGGTTGATGTATATTGGGGCCAGGTGGGGATGGGAAAAGTGCGAAGAAAGAAGGCGGCCCCGAGGTAGGTGATGCTTATGGGTCAGGTCCTAAGGGGGAGCAAGGGAAACCCACACAGACAGCTGAAATCGCAAAGTCGAGAAATAGATGCACTTAGAGTGGAGAAGAGGCCGTATATTCTGCGTGTGAGTAGGGAGGAGTTGTCAGGACACAGGGACAACATGAGGGGTGAGATGGGGGAGAAGCAGGGGGGAAATGGTGAATGGCTCCTTTGGTCATGGGCGGGCTATCTGAGTACGTGGTGTGGTTGGCTATGAGAGGTGTAGACATGAAGGAGAAGGTTGGTGAAAACAGATGACAAGGTTCCCAGTGGAAGATGTGCTTCTGGATTATTTCACTGAAGATAGCTAGTTTGAATTTTGAGTCTAGATTATGCATAGAGGTCTGGGAGAGAGTTCTAAATTTGGGAGCTGTTGATCTTTTAGAAAATATGTAAAATCACATGTGTTTGAATAGATAGTTTACAAAGAGTGTGTTCATTGAGGGAAAAAAACCTGAAGGTTCCGAAGAGACTGGAGTGTACCTTTGTTTCGGGGGAAGGCTGAGAAGCGAGAATTCTGGATGTGGTAGGAATACAGGCAGATTGGGCTGTTGCAGAAAGCAGGGAAGGGAGGGTTTCAGGAGGTAGACAAGAGGAAGGGCTAGTGGTCACCAGTGCCAGGGAGATGTCCCCTTGCATGAGCTCCCTGGATTTGACAACCAGCAGTGATGTTGACAGAGCAAGGACCACAGGAGGGTGCGCTCTCTTCTCCCAACGTGCGAGCATGCTCTCTGCATGTTGGCATACACATCCCACCGCGCAACTGACAAGAAGCAAAATGGTGGTCCGACACTGTCCATCTGAACGAAACCCAATGAGGGCCATGCCTATCAATTCCACACTATGGGAGTCACTTATAACTTGATGATTTTATTGTTCCCATATGAGTTTTCTACCCTGAGGAGACTAGTCTATGCAAATCCTTTAGAAATTGCCCATAGAGTTATATCGCCCTGTAGGTTCCATTATTTAAGATTTTTTTCCCTCTTTCTTTCTTACAAAGGGCTTTTGTCAATGTAGCTTACATAGAAGTAGTTTGAAAGAACATTCACTTCGTTATAAAACCTGCTGACAGATAAAATTAATATTGCCTCTGTGTAAATAATAATTTTATCTAATGGACTTCATTTATTTTTATCGTTCCTCCAGGCAACCTGGAGCTAAACAAGAGGAAGAAGGCAAAAGCGTAATAACAATTCCCTTTGAAGAGAGATATAAAATAAGGTCACTGGAGCCGAACCATTATTGAAATGTATAAAATAGCTTAATGTTTGCTTTTCCCCATTTTATACCATGAGGTCATTTTATATAGCCATAAAATTTCACCTCATGTGAGTTCAGATATGATGAAAACTTATGGGTACCAAAGGTGACTTCTTCCTCTGTTACCTGAAGGTGACAACCCGCCCTGCTTCTCTACTTAAGGGTGATCAGTGTATTCATTAACTCATTCCAAACAATGTTTCAGTAATTCATTTATAATAAACTACTTTTGGCTGAAACTGGGCAGTTAAGGTACGTGGGTTAAAAAGGGCTGAGCAAGGTGGCACACGCCAGTAATCCCAGTACTTAGGAGGCTGAGATGGGAGGATTGCAGGTTCACAGCCAGCCTCAGCAATTTAGCAAGGCTCTCAGCAACTTAGCCAGACCCAGTTTTCAAAAACAAACAAACACACACACACACACACACACACACACACACACACACACACACTAGGGCTGGGGGTGTAGTTTGGAGGTAAAATGCGCCTGGGTTCAATCCCTAGCACTGCACACACACATACATACACACAAATAATAATATATAAAGGGCTGGGGGTGTAGCTTGGAGGTAGAATGTTCCTGGGTTCAATCCACACTACCACACACACACACACACGCACACACAAACACACACACACACACACACGCACACGTACACAATAAAGGACCTAATTTAAAAAAAGTACGAGAGATGAAGATGCACTATTATATGTGAACATCTTGATTCCTCTTTATAGTTTTAGTATAATAAGAAAACTTTAATTTCCCTCTATTTTCCCAAGAATAAAGTGTTGTTATTGTTTTTGAAAAAGACGAGAAGACTCTACTTACTTGAACACTGTGCATTAACTTAGGTTTATTGTTTTATTGATTTTTCATATAATCCCATTTCCTGCTCATATCTGATGCCTCTGCAAGGAAAGAGAATAGGTTCACTCAGTCCCTAGTTCCAAAAAGACAAAACAACAACAACAAAAAAAAACAAAACCCCAAAAACACAATCAAGCTGAGGGAAGGCTCATTGAGAGCACTTCCTCTCACTGAGCACTCCACAGACTTGGGTTGTCCTGAATTATCCTGTATTCTTGCTTCTTTTTTTTTTTTTTTTGTGGTACCGGGGATTGAACCCAGGGGCGTTCTACCTCTGCACTACACCCCCGGCCCTATTTTTTTATACTTTATTTTGAAACAAAGTTGTGGAGGGCCTCACTAAGTAAAGAGAGAGAGAGAGAGAGAGAGAGCAAGCTGAGGCTGGCCGCGAACCCGGATCCTCCGGTCTCTGCCTCCCAAAGTACTGGTATTACAAGCGTGTGCCACCATGCCCGGCTATTCTTGCTTCTTTGAATGTTCGAACTGGGACCCTTCAGAAATCTTCTGCCTCCATTCAGAGGGAAGTCCTCCTTCTTCAGAGACTTTGTTCCCGCTTCTGTTTTGAATGGATCAAAAGATGGATCTTAACTTGTTGGGCAATTGTAAACGGTGACTGGAAGCACTGAGACTATGGTCCTGCCGCCCTGGCCCCCTGTCTTGGTGTGCAGTGTCTTCAGAAAACAGCCTTCTCTATGGCTGGCTGGCTTATGGCTCCTTATGGTACATTGGACCATCTCTTAGTATTTGCTCTGTGAGCATGGCTGTGTTCCTGGGGTGACCAGGGCATCTCATCTTGTGGTCATAAGTGTGTGGTTTTGCAAGTTTGAGCGGGAGGCCACGTTGTGCAACACAAAGAGCTGGGGATAGCAGAACTGAGCTGGACGTGGCCTGCTGCTCCCACTCGCTCTTACACAGCCATTTAATCTCCATTTCCTCTTACATATGCCTGTACTCTGTCTGAGCCCTCGCTTGCTCTCAGCTGCAATGTGAGGAGAGGGACTAGATGATTATGACCTCTTTCTTTACTTCCCAAATGCTATGAGTCATTGACTCATTTCTTTTCTCCTTCTCCTTCTCCTTCTCCTTCTTCTTCTTCTTCTCCCTTTTCTTCTTCCTATACTGGAGATAGACCTATAGACATATTCTGAGGTAAACTCCCAGACCTTTTGATTTTTTATTTTGAAACAGGGTTTCACCAAGTTGATGAGAGTCTCGCTAAGTTGCTGAGGCTGGCCTTGAACCGGTGATCCTCCTGTTTCAGCCTCCCAGGTACTGGGGTTGCAGGTGTGCACCACCGCACCTGGCTTTGTTGATTCATTTCTTGTCTCATCTGTACTGAGGAGGGTCTCAGCACCCTCACCATGAGGCTTGCTCAATGTAAGGAATGGGCGATTATAAATGCCAACTGGGATATTGGCTCTGATATTTCTGATTCATTCGTGGGGCCCAGTCAGCATGTCAGAGCGCATAAACTTGGCACTGGAACTATGTGTTCAACATAGCTGCTTACAATACAAAGGAGAAGCCAAAAGTAAGAAACATAATAGGTTAAATGACGAGGCCCTGCAACCTGAGATGCAGTGGGAGCATGGTAGCTGCTACTTGGGGCTCCGGGAAAGGAGCTGCTAACATGGCTGTAGTGGGCGGCTGATGTGTGGAGACGGCAGTCTGAGCCTTGAGACCTGGTGGGCATGAAGCCCATGAGCATCAGCAATGTGCAAATGAGTGTCCACGGCTTCCTAGCGGGAACCTAGCTGGTGTGAGGGCCCGGAGGAAGGATTTGTGGTGTGCATAGTGGAGATGCAATTAGGAGGCACTGGCTGCTGGTGAAAGGGCCCAGGATTGTCTTGGGAGAGCAGGGAAGGTCTGGAGGGGTTTTGAGTAGGACAGGCTGTTTGCTTGGCAGTAGCTGGCAGTAGTGTAGCAGACCCCATCCAGATGTGGCTGTGCCAGGTGTGCAGGGAACAGGTTAGGGGGTCATTTGGGGTGAGGGAGGGATTATTCAGTGGTGCTACTGCCTTTGATTTGTGCAGGGATTTAGTCTCTGGGTGAGCAGCTCACTTTTCCCCTGGGAGATCCAATGCAAATACAAACCTTTCAGAAGCGCTGGCTTTCACCTACTACCTCTGTGTTTCTATTTTTCTTTCTTCTTTGGTTCTTCATAGTACTAGGGATTGAACCCAGGGGTGCTCTACCACTGAGCTACATCCCCAGTCTCCCTTTTTTTTTGGTTTTATAAATTAACTTTTATTGAGACATAAAATTTGTGCATATTTATGAATTACAGTATAAGATTTGAAACATGTATGCAATATGTAATGATCAAATCATGATAATAAGCACTGTTCGTTCCTCAAATCTTTGGTAACTCCCTTGCTTATTTTTTCTAGTTATTTTGAAAATCACCATCAACTTGTATACACAATCCTTATCCTAGCATGCTACAGAAAATCAGAATTAATTCCACTTGTCTCTGTCTTGGTGCCCCTTATCTAATCTCTTTCCATTTCCCCTTCCCCTCCCCTTCTAGGCTCTAGTGCCCACAATTCCACTACATTCGTCGGTAAGATTGACTTTTTAGTTTCCTCCAGTGAGTGAGAACATGTGGTATTTGTCTTTCTGTCTGGTTTATTTCAGTTGTTGCAAATGATAGGAATTCATTCTTTTCATGGTTGCAGAATATTCTGTTCTATATATGTATAGACAAATACACACACCACATTTTCTTTATCGATTTATCCGTCAATGGTCACCTTAGTTGATTCCAATTTACATTTTATTTTGAGATGGGGCCTCACTAACGTTGCGGGAGCTGGCCTTGAACTTGCAATCCTCCTGCTGCAGAATCCCTAGTAGCTGGGATCACAGGCATGTGCCACTGCGCCTGGCCCCTTTGTGTTTTTGATGTGATAATAAACTGTAACTTTTTGCATTCTGTGGGAGCATAATTGCACCCACAGCCTCCCTCCTGGCCTCGGCACTTGGGTACCGAGGACGGTTCTGCTTCGGGCAGGCCAGGGCATGGCTCCCTGAGCCCTCTTTAAGGCCATCTTCAGGGTCAGCTGCCTCACCTGACCTCTTCATCCTCTCACCAATGAAGTCGTTGATGTTACCAGTAGGAGATGGACCAAGGATGGCTTTGTGTCTCTGAATTATGCCAGAAGATCCAGCCCTATCTAACTTTACAATGTGGTGCAAAAACAGCTCAAACTCCCCTGAGAAGAAGTATATTAAACTTATGTTGGATCTGTTTTTATTAATAACTGGTTAGACACTGTTCCCTAAGAAAAGCTCCTTGTGTGAGCTTTCATTCTTTTGATTTCTTTTTTATCTGACAGCATTTTTATTTTATAAAAGGGAACAGTTATTTTCTGTCCCCAAAGCCTATTCAGTAGCTGTGTGGGTGGGAATGGGAAATGTTATTTATTGCGCAAACACTTATATACAGAGTTGTGCTTATTTAGATCAAACTTATAGAGCGATCCTCCCACATCAGAAAACTAAAAAGAAGCCTTCAGGGATTTGGAAGTAGATTCTACAAAAATGCTTAGATTCTGTAGCCCAATTTGGCCTTCTGCAGCAAATCTTCATCCTAGCAAAATCATTTATGTTAACTTGCCTAATATATTTTCAACTTTCCAGAGATGGCAGGATGGCACTAGAAAAACTTTTATCGACATTCATCTTTTGCTGCATTCCTCAAATGTAGCAAAGAGTTATAATTAACATGACTTTGACTGAAATTTTGCTGAAATGACTCAATGCAAATTCAGTTGGGCAATTTATATAAGCATATTTTGAATAATCTCTCAAAATGAGGCTAGCTTAATTTTTCAAGTGGGAGAGATATTTTGATACATATAAATCAGAGGTTCTCAACAAGGAGTACTTTGGCAATGTCTGGGGACATTTTTGGTTGCCAAAAAAATCAGGGGAGTGCTATTGGCTACTAATGAGCAGAAGCCAGAGATGCTGTTAAACGCATACTACAGCCCCCAGGATAAAGAATTATCTTGCTGATAGTGCTGAGCTTGAGCACTAAAAGCCCTGGTATAAACACTTTCCCCAGGTAGAGCTCCATGATTCGCTGGAAGATGGTATTGCAGAATTGAGGAAGGGGGCCTGCTGTTCAGAGCTGAGCCTCGTCAGCACGAGAGCCTCTTCAAGGAGTGGACCTTGCACGGTAGATGCTCAGAGAGGCCCATGTCTCTACATGAAGACTGCCAGTGCCCTTCCCTGCCACCTTACCACGATGGCAGTTTATAGCTCCTTTAGTTTAAGTAAAAAGGTAACATGTTATAGCCTGAGAATTATAAACCTCTAAAAATGACCTATCCCCACTCACTGGGCCTCCTTACGTTTAACATGGCAAACATGTAATTCCATCTCAGCACCATGGAACCCCGAGTTCTGTTTTAACTGCTCTTTCATTTAACATGGTGTTCTCCTTCCAAGTCCTCTCCTTCTAAATCCCAAGGAAAGAAGGTTTCAGGTACTTGTGTTATTTTTTCTCCCTTTCATTCAAGGGTAGGTGGCTTATTATAAACAAAATGGGTGGTTGTCATCTTTTCATCACTATGACCAAAATACCTGACAAGCACAACTTAGAGGAGGAAAGGTTGATTTTGGCTCTGGTTTCAGAGTTTCGGTCCACGGTGGGCTGGCTCCATTGTTCTGGGCCTGAGGTGAGGCAGGGCATCATGGTGGAAGGGCGTGGTGGAGGAGAGATGCTCAACTCATGGCAGCCTGGGGTGAGATGGAACTAGATATAGTCCCCAAGGGCCCGCCCCCAGTGACCTACTTCCTCCAGCTGTGCCCCACCTGCTAACAGTTTCCACCACCTCCCAGAAGTCCAGTCGGCTACCAATCGATTAATCCATTGATGAGTCAGAGCCCTCCTGAGCCAGTCACTTTGCTAAGGCCTCACCTCTGGACATGGCTGCAATGGGCAACAAGCCTTCAACACATGAACTTTTGGGGGACAATCCAAATCCAAACCTGACCACAAAGGGAGGTTCCAAGTGGAGGTAGATCTGGATAACTCACCTCAGAGTTATCATAGTTTGGATCTTGAATGTCCCCTAAGGCCCATGAATTGAAGGTTTGGTCCCCAGCCTATGGCACAATTCAGAGGCGGTGGAATGTTTAGGTGGTGGGCCTAGTGGAAGGAAGTTAGGTTACTGGGGGTGTGCCCTTGAAGGGAATATTGGGATTCTGGCCCCCTTTTATCTCTTGGCAGCCATGAGGTGAACAGACCTCTGCTGCCACCTACTCCTGTGCTGTGATGTACTGTGCTTCCACAGGCCCAAAGCAATGGGGACAAGTGACCATGGACTGAAACCTCTGAAACATGATCCACAGCAAACCTTTCTTCCTTTAAAGTTGATAATCTCAGGTATTTTGTCACAGTTATGTAAAGATGACTAATGATAGTTGATGGAAGGACCATTTCTGTTGGCTTGGACCTGGTACATTGGAAAACTACAGGCAAGAAAAGAATTGTGCTTAGTCTCTCATTGACTTGAGCTCAGTCTGGGAGGTGAAGACAGGACAGTGCTCCAGTCTGTCCCTCTCTGTGTGGAATGCTGCTTTGTGAGGACCCGTGCATTGGAGATATTGCTTAGGGTGCCAGGCCTGGGTGTAACTGCTGGCATCATGCCTACCACAGAACTGACGGACACTGAGCCTGCATTATTACTTTCAGCCCCCTCTTCCCAGTTTATCCTCATCATTGCTGGGCTGTTTGTTTGTTTGTTTGTTTTGGTGGTACTGGGGATTGAACCCAGGGGCATTCCATCTCTGAGTTGCACCTGCAGCCCTGTTTTATTTTTTATTTGGAAATAGGGTTTTGCTAAGTTGCTGAAGGCCTCACTAAATTGATGAGGCTGGCTCAAACCTGTGATCCTCCTGCCTCAGTCTCCCAAGTACTGGAATTCTAGGCAGGCACCACCATGCTCAGTTTGCTGGTTTGTTTTGACATAGGGCTGTGATAATCTCTGGGTGTCCCAGACCTCCTTGGTCTTAACAGAACTAAGTTACAACTAAAACACATGTATTTTAAGATAAATTGTTTGATGACATTCTATGTCTGAAGTCTCAAGCCAGGAAGATAAGGGAAGATGGGCAACTTCATGTCTTTACCTCTGGATTTAGTTCTGGAATGGCCTCCAGTTTGGCAAACTATGACTCCTTTCCCAAGAGTGAAATCATACTTTTAATTTTGTCACCCAGGAGAAACGAGCTCTTGTGCATGCATTGTCCAGCACAAATGCTTTATGCTCCGACCTCTGGCTCCCAGTTTTCTTCTTCATTCCCTGCTGTCATTCTCAGTGTCTCTTGCTCCCACAGAAGCCACACTTGACCTTGTCTTGAGTTGCAGCAGTCCCTTCGTTTGCCTCTCTGCCCAACCTGAATATTTCAGTTGATGGGTGCATTCTAAAATCCCTTACATTCTGAAGGGCCCCAGACTTCTAATTGCCCAGAGCTTGGGTTATAGATCATCTATAAATTTAAAAGGACACAGGTACCAAGTATGGGCAGTTTACAAGAGTTGGGTAGCATAATGTGAATCAGGTTGTTGGTAAAAGGCAATGGTTGTGATCTTACCAAACAGGGTCTTTTGAATGTTAAAAAGGGATGAGCAAGCATTGCAGGGCATGGTGGTGCATACCTGTAATCCCAGTAATTGGGAGGCTGAGATAGAAGGATTGCAGGTTCGAGGACAGGCTCAGCAACTTAGAGAGACTGTCATCAACTTAGCAAGATCCTGTTCCAAAATAAAAAAATTAAAAAAAAAGGCTAGGAATGTAGCTTGGAGGTATAATGACCCTGGGTTCAATCCCTAGTTATACACGTATGTGCGTGCGTGCACACACACACACACACACACACACACACACACACACAAAGGACGAGCAGGGATTCCTAAGGTTGACATATACAGATTTGTGTTTGCATAGGGGTGATGACACGTCCAAGGGAAAACAGTCAATGGTCACAGGTAGTAATCTGCATTACTTAGGAGTGACTGTGGTACTCGGTAGAGCTTAGACTTGGGTTCTCTCTCTTTCTCTGACACACACACACACACACACACACACACCACGCGGTCTGAAATATGAAATATCACCTAGAAAAATATGTTGCCTGTGCCTTCTAAGGTCTCTTGATCCCACAAATCATAACCTTAAAGTTATCAATGGGGTTTTTCTAGAATATCACCCATGAGAAGACCGGAACTCCTGTTTACCAGATTGTATTTTTGTGTTTTAGGTACTTTTCACCCATGAGGGGAAGACGAGCTTCCTAGAAGACGAGTCAGAGACCCCTTGCCCACCATGAAGGGAGCCTGGGCCATTGCGTGGCTGTTCTCGAGCCTGGGGGTGTGGAGACTCGCCCAGCCAGAGGCATGGGATGCTGCCCAGTGCCACAGAGCTGAGCACCCCGTCATCTCCTACAAAGGTAAGCAGCAGGTGGGCCCTGATTGAAAAGCCACCGCTCAAAAGTACAGTCCATATTTACTGACAGAGGATAATAGAGTGGCTATTTCTCTAGTACTCTGTGACTCTTGAGTTGGACATTTTTTAAAATAAAGACAATAGTAAAAAATCCTCTGCTGCAAAAATTTTATAACCAGAAGCTGATCACTACTTAGTGAGGAATCGGAGAAGGGATTATCATGGGCTGAAAATCCTGTTACTTGAGCCCGCTTTCATTTAACAGATGCCGCAGGGCTCTTAGGCATTTGAGCCAGAGGACAAAAATATAACCCACGAGAATATGAACAAAACAAAGTAAAACCAAAAAATTCTTCATTTCTGCATTTCCCCACAAAGCCTTAGTCCCACCAGAGAACTCGCCCCTTTGCCTCTGTCTAACATCAAGGACAACAGAAGTGGCTCAAAGAGTCATGTATCTTCGTGACACTGTAGGATTGAGCATGAATGTGCATATCCACTCATTTCTTTTTTCATTCATTAAAATTTATTTGGGGTCTTTTTTTCCTGGACACTTGAAACATTCAGGATGAAAAAAATTATTATTTGCCCCTGACCTCAAGAAGCTTAAAGTTATATAATCTGCCTAAAATGGGTATTGTGTTTTGTTCATTCAAAAAATAGCTTCGTATTTTGTTATTTCTTAAACTTTATAGTATAAATTTTGAATAGGAAGAGTGGCCTCAGGAACACCCAGCCCCACACTTGCAATTCATGGCCCATCTTTTTTTTTTTAAATCTCCACCTACGTCCATCCATACTCATCAAATTATTTTGAAGTAAATACAATATATCATATAGTTTTAGCTATCATATTTCAGTTTATAATTCTCAAAGATAAGCACTTTACAACCAAACAAAAATTATTTAATGAAATCATCAAACAACTGTTCAGAGTTCATTGATGGTCTCATGAAGACATACATTATTTTGTTAATACTTTGATGGAAATTGGGATCTACATGAAATCCATACATTGGAATTCATTGGTATATTTCTTGAGTCTCTTTTAATCTTTTACTATTCTTTTTGTTGTTGTTCCTTATGGAAACTAAGTTTTAAAGAAACTTTGCCCCATAGTTTCCCACAGTCTGGATTCTGCCCGTTGCATCCTGTTTGTGTTTGAATATTCTTCTGTCTCGGATATCTCTGTAAATCCGCAGTCATTTCCAGAGACCTGGTTAGATTCAGGCTCAATTCTTTTTGTCTTGCCAGTGGCATGGGTGGCATGTGCCCTATCCTTGTGAAGCAGAGAATGTCCAGTTGGGAAACCACCAGTCATTGACGATCACCATCTAAACCTCCTCCTTCATCCATGGGTGCTAACACCAGGATTTTCTGATTTTATTTTTCCTTCTTCATATAATGGTTAGAATACTCCTGTATAAACTAACTTTCCTTCATCAACTATTTGAATATCCTGAAGGTATGGCTCATATAGAAAAGGCAAAAGAAATGAGTCCCCCCTCCACCAGTTTTTTTTTTCCCCTAGATTTTGTTTGTTTGTTTTATTTTCAGACTAGCAAGTTGGTTCTCTGACATCTGACTGGTCATCTGGTCATCCAAGGAGACCAATAAGATGATGTTCTGTTTGCTTTTTGTCTCCCTCATTCTGATTACATGAATCGTTCCTGCACAGATTTCAACATAGCTGAGGCACTTGAGTCCATTGCGGCTTCTATCCGTGTAGATGGTGAAATTGAGGCCTTTCAGGCCCAGGGAGTCTCTTGAGCCTGGCCACTGAGCTCTTCTGAAACCACCCACGTTATCTTTGGTACCTGTTTCACTCTCTGGGATCAGGATGCTCCTATATCTTTCACCTGTTTCCTTCTGTAGCTCTGGGAGTCACTCATTACAGGCTAGTAATCATTACTTTGATTACTAGCAGGGCTCACAGCTAGATCTATTTAGTGGACAGTGCTAAGAAAACCATTTTGAAAAATAAAATACGCCATAAGCTTCTCCCATTACTTCCAACTCATCTCCGGGACTCTGGGGCGTTTCTTAGCCTCTTCCATCTATGTCTCTGTCGTCTTCTCCCTTACACAAAATTCTGAGCCTCTGCCCATGTCACTGTCCTCTACTTTCCTCCACAGAACATACTCATTTCAAGCAGACCTCACCACTTTTGATTATTGAAAAATCTTTAAGATGATTTTTTTCCCTCTTCTTTTGGTCCTTGGGATATATAGTTCACTGGGGAATTCTTAACAGAATTACTGCTTTAAAAACACTTGAAACAATTTCCTTCTGTGTAGTTATGCCGCCAACCCCAAACTCAGTTGATTTCTTTTGTTTAATTTAATTTCTGATGATTGTCAGAAATTCTTAAAATGTATATTAAATTATTATGTAGTGTTTCAAAGTGAAATTAATGAAATGAGGGGTGATCAGAGGAGTTTGTCTTTGCTCCTTGTTTTCTCTCTGTTCCCTCTCTCCATTTAGCTAATGCTTTACTTATATCTTATGGTTTATATTTCTTTTATAATACAGACAAAGCTGTCTGCACACACATACTCATATGGGTAGGTAAAAGGTGACATGTGTGCAACTTGTCTTTACGGGGCACTTTTTGAGCCAATGACGTATTGTGGAGATCACTCCCTGGTAGAGTATAGAGATTTACTTCTTTCCTTTTTTGTGTCTGCATAGCTTTTGTTTCAGTGAGTTGTGTCTGCTACAAACGTTACTTAATATTTTTGCAAGGGTGCCTTTGGAAGGGACTCCTAGAACGGGGTTTCCGGGACAAAGGGTAATTTCCTAGGTGGATTTGCCCCATTCCCTGTCATGAAGGTTGCTCCATTTTGTATTCTCATGGCTTTGGACGCGAGTATCTATTTCCCTGCAGCCTTTGCAGCACAGTGCGCTTCAGGCTTTGGGATTTGGGCCAAGCCTATTGTTCATAAATGGCATCTCGGTATATTTTTAATTTGCATGTTTTAAATTTTGAGTGAATAGTTAACAATCATTTAATACATTTAACATAATAGGTCTATTATGAACAGTCTGTGCTACATACTGAGTTGATAAAGGCAAAAACCCCAGTCTCTGTTTCAAGGAGTTCAGGTTGTTTTTAGGAATACGGACTGAAAGGGCCCCTGCCCTGCATGCTGTTAGGTGTCTGCGTTGGGTGCCCTGGAGCCCAGGAGAGGAGCATCAAAGCCACACAGCCTGGGCTGTGGCCAGGGCTGCAGGAGGTGGACAAGGAAGGTCTCTAACATATGTTCATGCCAGTGCTGAGTCCCAAGGGATTGCTGGAGCATGTTTATAAACTCAGGAAGTGAGAGGTGCTCCAGGGAATGGAGCACCTGGAATGATAAGCAAGTGATGAGTCCTGGGGGGAGGGAAGGGAGCACCACAGGTCCTGGCAAATGTCCTATCCAGGAAGTGTTGGCGTCTACGTGATGGGGAGGAGGTAAAGTGAAGGAAACCGTAAATGGTTTGCCAGGACTCCGTCATGCACGGCACTGACAGGCCTCTGAAGAAGTTCATCCTTTCTGAAGGATGGCAGACTGGTAGCGGGAAGAGCCCATTTGGGGCTGCTGCTCTGATCAAAGGAAGCAGAGATTAGGAATTGAGGTCAGTGTGGGGTAGCAGAAATGTAGACAAATGGGTGTCTTCTAGGAATTTAAGGGGGGTGTTGGGGGTGGTGAAGTGGATGTAGGGCAGGAGGGAGGAGGACACTGAGCATGAGGTCACTTTCCTGGAATCACGAGGTGAAGCAGGAGTGAGGGGTGTGATGTTTTAGGCTTGAGACAGCGGCATTCCCGTGAGCCAGTGAATGGAATTACCTCCGGTGCTGTTGGTGAGTAAGCAGAGCTTTTGCCGAGGGAGCTGGCCATCAGAGTATCTGTTGATCTGTTGATAGAAGCCAGAAGGTGGAGTACAAACTTGTCCTGTGTTGCCTGGGACTTTCCTGGCTTTAGCCCTGAAGTCCTGTATGGTTGGTTAGTGACTCTTACCAAAATTCTGCCAGCTATGGAATATTATCTTCCTAGAGTTGCTATAACGAATTACCACAAACTGGTTGGCTTTAACCAGAAGAAAGGTCTCCTCTGACGGTGTTGGAGGCCAGCAATCCAAAATCAAGGCATTGACAGGTGCTCTCTCTGAAGGCTCTAGGTAAGAATCCTTTGCCTCCTCCTACCTTCTCATGGTTGTTAGCCATCCTTGGCATTCCTTGGCTCATAGATGCATCGTCTGACCTCCTAGTCTGTAGTCTCATGGTGTCCTCCCTGTGTGTCTGCGTCTTTTTGCCTTCTCTTCTTTCATAAGGTCACCTGTCATATTGGATTTAGGGCTAACCCTAATCCAGGATGAGCTCATCTCAAATAATCCATCCACAGAGACGCTCTTTCTAGACACTGCCCCATTCACTGGTACCTGGGGTTAGGACTTCAGAATAACTTTTGGGGGACACAATGTTAACCCACAACATATGAAATTCATCAGAGTAGATTCAAGGCAGTGCTGGGAGAAGAAGCGAGTGGGTGGTAAGTGTGACATGAAAAACTAGGCATAAAAGCAGAGAAATACTGTCTTGGCCATGCAGGGGCATTGGGACAGGGCATGGATTTTTTTTTTTTCTGAGGTGCTGGGAATTGAACCCAGGGGCATTCTACCTCTGAGCTACACCCCAAGCCTTACTTTTTTATTTTTATTTTGAAACAGGGTCTCACTAAGTTGCGGAGGCTGGCTGCGAACCTCTAATCCTCCTGTCTCAGCCTCCCAACTACTGGGATTACAAGCATGCAACATCACGTCTGGCTCAGGGAATGTCTTTTAAAAAAGCATTTTTTGAATCATCTTTTAGCGATGATAAGAAGAACCAGGTGAAGGAAGATGTTGAAGAAAGAAGAGAGAGTGGGGGAGAGAATTGATCAGGCAAAGTCTTTGAACTCTTTTGGAAGAATTAAAGTGAGAATATTATAGTGAGACTTGTATACCCATGTTAAAAGCAGCACCGTTCACAATAGCCAAACTATGGAACCAATCTAGGTCTCCTTAACAGATGAATGGATAACGAAAATGTAGGATATGCACACATCGAAGTTTTACTCATCCATAATAAAAGAACAAAATTATGTCTTTTGCAGGAAAATGGCTGGAACTGGAGAATATTGTGCTAAGCGAGATCAGCCAGCCTCAGAAAGTCAAGGGTCATATGTTTTCTCTCATATGTGGAAGATAGAAAGTAAATAGGAAACAAAAGATGAAGGAAAAAGTTCAAATAATGCGTGCATGTTTGAAGGTGTCACTACCAGTCTTACTAAAAGGCACGGGGAGGGGTGGGGAGCGGGGTGGGAACCAGAGCAAACCATACCAAATGTGTGTGCATGGATGTTTGTATCACTTTGAGCCTCACTGTGATGTAAAATTACAATGTACCAATAAAAGAATGTTTTTATAAAAGGGCAGGATTCAAACTGAAAAAAAAAAAACATCTCTGAGCTGCAGGAGGGGTTAGGAGGCTGGGAACAGGTGTGAGCTTAGCTTATAGGAAGCTGACTCCACCCCCAGTGGGCCAGGCGGAGGGAGGCCGGGGCGCCCAGGATGCAGGAAAGTTAGTGTGCAGAGGGCGGGGGAAATCCTGAGCACCCCCATCTTGGCTGGGAAGGAGCAGGCGGGCCGTGGGCCAAGAGTCTGTGGGTTCTAGGAAGGAAGTGCTTCTCTAAAGAAAGGGTAAGACTGTTGATGAAACTCACACCAGAGATTCGCCGTGGAGGATGAGAGCCGAGCTGGTCCGTGCACTGGCTCATGTTACTGCCGAGTAGGTGGCCACTCTGCCCCAGGACTCACTTGCAAGGCAGGACTCTATGAAAGTCTGAGGAAGTCTGGTGAAACAGAGGAAGAACCGGATAATCCTGACTTTTAAAATCTTGATTTTATCTGGGCGTGGCGGTGCACACATGAGATAGGAGGATCTCAGGTTTGAGGACAGACCCTGTTGAAAATAAAAGATAAAATGGGGTTGGGGGGATAGCTCACATGTAGAACACCCCTGTATTCAATCCCCAGCACCACACACACATGTAAAAGAAATACATTAAAATAAAATGATATCTTGATTTCCACATGCCTTTAAGGTGTCATGAGTTGGTGTTCTGCACTGGGGATATTCTGCACCAGTAGCTACCCATGACGTGAGCTCGATGCTAAGGTGATATCGTAGTGCCGCTAAGCACATTCATCAACATCTTGATTCTGTTTACCTGGCCAGGCAGAAGAAGCTGGTTGCATTTTTTTTCTTCCCAGCCTGGGTATAATATCTGCCGCCGTGGGCTCGTCCTGTCTGGCAGAATTCATTGCCCAACACGCTTTATAGCTTGCTGTGTTTCCAAGGCTGTTCTCTTGAATATATATATATATATATATATATATATATATATATATATATATATGCTCTGGGATATTTATCCCCAATTGTGCAGCGACTGCTAAAACACCCTGCCCCGTTACCGATGCCCCATCCACACTTCTGTCCTTGTCATTCGCCTAAATGTCTGTTCCAATAAACAGGGAAAAATAGTGACCCTTCAAGCAGCGTGCTTCTCAGTGTGCTTACTGAGTCTCATAACCATCTCTGAAATTACTTTTAAATGTTTAATGTCTACTTAAGGCAATTGTGCCACATTCTGCATTTGTTTGTCTATTGATTAAAGTTTACCCAGCATGCCGGCTATTTGGAGAGTATGCTCTAGTAATGGGGACTGGTTTATGGGGAGCTATTTCATAATTTGCACAGAGAAAGACCACCGGTGGGGTGAGTCATGCCATAGGCAGGCTTCCTTTGCCTGGAGCCTTAATATCATGACTAATTTGATGGCCTTTCTTCAGTGTCTTTGTTGGCACCATTTAGTATTAATGCCCAAGATGACTCTGGCCTGCAGAATCAGGCAGGGGGCTATTGATTTTCCCTCTGGGTTCCCTGAGATCTTTATTTTTAACTCCTTGGTGTCGTAGAGTGTCTTCCTACTTATGGGTTTATTGATTGGCCTGAAAATTGTTTAAGAATTTATGGAAGAGGTATATGGACTTTGTGTGTGTGTGTGTGTGTGTGTGTGTGTTTTACTGGGGATTGAACCCAGGAACATTCTACCTCTGAGCTGTACCCCCATCCTATTTTTATTTTGAAACAGAGTCTCACTAAATTGCTGAAGGTCTCTCTAAGTTGCTGAGGCTGGCTTCCAGCCTGTGATCCTCCTGTCTCTGCTTCCCAAGTACTGGGGTTACAGGCATGCACCACCATGCCTGGCTCTATATGGACTCTTGAAAGAGGATTGTCAGCTTCTGGCCCCACAAGCAGGGGAAGGGCATGAGGACGTTGAGATGTGCCAGTGGCCTGGCGGTTGCTGGACTGAGCCAGGGAGCCGCACGTGGCTCTCTGCTGCCTTCGCAAAGGCCCTTGGGTATAAACAGCTGCCTTTATGCCACCTGGGATTTTAGGTGGGCCAAAGGATTTTAAACTGGAGTTTTATTCCCATGCCATGGTGTGAATGATTATTTTTCCTGGATCCTTTATTTTTCTTTGGAATTGTTCAATTATATTACTTCATATGTATGTGCCTGTTAGAATTGCTTTGTTCACTATTGACAATACGAATCCAGGACGCGTTTCATAGCTCTGCGTTGGCTCTTCGGCATGTTCATTCATTTCCTGGGGTCCCGAGTCTGACAGCCACGTCTCCTGCTCGCTAAGGCGCCATGCGCGTCATTCCCGTGGCTATCATAAGTGCTGCTCCTGCCCCTCCTCCTGCCCCCGCGCACTTCCCTTCCCTCCTGCACAGTCCCGCGGCCTCCTTGTGTGTCTTGGCCTGTCCCCAGGGCCCTTGGGGCTGGAGGAAAAGGAACCTGGGCAGCCTCAGTGCCCCTCCCTGGCACGGCAAACTGTAATCTGTTAGAAAACAAGAGTGGGAAGTTTGAAGGGCCGAGGGACTCCTTCTGTGGCAGGCTCATGTGTCCATGGCTCTGTATGTGCCTCAGTGCTCCATTCTTTCTGGGACTTGGCTGGCTGGTGTTTAATGTGCCCCACAGTCCTACGGCATCATGGCCCTGGCTGGACTTTGCCTCCTTGCCCTGAGAGAGGCTGCGGTAATAGTGTCCAGAGTCCCTGGGAGACACCAGCAATTTCAGTCTTGAATCTATAAATCCAGGGTAAACTTGCTCCTAGCATTTCCCTCTGTTCACCCAATTTCAGAACTGCTGTTGGGATCTTTATGACACACGTCTGAGGTCTGTGTGGTGCATGGTGGTGCTCTATTTTCTCTGAGGAGGAATTAGGAAAGTTTGTTTTAATTAATAATAGATTGAATGAAATTCATGTTAACATTTAGTTTGGATATTTTCATATATCTGATTAAAATATAACAATATACTGCTAGCTGCTGAGAACTGTCTTGAACGAAGCACTTTTCTTTAAAAGAACTGGAATCCACGTAAAGCAAGTGTGTTCTCTCTCAGTTCACTCCAGGCTCCGAGTTCTCCTCCTTGGAGAGGGAAACAGTTGTTATGGTTCCTTACAAAGTCCTTTGTTCCATACATAATTTGACTTTTGTTATCATGCATCTGACTGATGTTTTATTGTGATATAAAGTCAAATTCACAAAGGCAAAATATGCAAACCTAATTGCAAATGAAGCAGCTAAAGTATAAGCACAAGGCCTATTTTTTACATTATAAACTACATTTAGGGATATATTTCTATTTTTTTTTACACACATAATTTTCATTTAATTTCAGGAGGCTTCCATTTGGGGATGTATTTCTGATTTTTGAAGCATGTTGCTAGTTTTCCACCTGTGGAATGGAATATTAAAAATATACGGCTTTTCAACCCTAGAATATAGATGCATAATGATTATTCATGAGTGCATGGAAGGTTAGGAGAAAGCATAGCACGAAGCCAGTGTGTGTTATTATTGAGTAAATTGGCTCCAGTATCTTGATGGGCTTTTATGTTGTTATTGATCTTTTACTAGGAAGAGCTGAGAGGCTCCCTTTTATGCATTTTTATAAATATTAATTAGGATCTGGTGAGAATGATTTAACTAAGTTTTAAAAATTATTAATAAGTTGCATCTTACTTTTGCATTCCAGGGCCACTAATGAAATAATTGATAAGATTGAACATCTGTATCTTATCTGCAGATAACATTCAATTGTTTTTGCTCGATTTGTCTCAATAGGCAAATAGTTTTTAGTACTTTAAGATTTCAAATGGAGTGCTTTATAAGTGAAGTAGTTCAATATGATCACGTTAAAAATGGTAATAAGACTTTGTAAATTATTGTCAGGGCTCTGGTTTACAGTAGTGATTCTATTTGGCCTCAATAGGCACATTATAGTATTTCATTTTTCTTTAAGTATAGTATAACCTTTCTAAGCATTAAATGGGCAATTCATCTGTTTCTCATACTACAGGTAGATAAAAATCTTACCACCCTTCTTTTATGTGTGAAGGAGGAGTTGGGAACTAAATGTAGGGGGTGCATCATGTTTCCGTTAGTGTTTTCTTGGATTATGTCCTCTTGCCTTCTAACATCAGAGAAAGATAAATAACCGTGATGACGTTTGAGAGACAAAGCTTCATGCCAACTCTTGCTTACAGAACTGCTGAAATATCTCTGTTAGCAAGAGGACAAAGAAAAGACTGCGTGGAGGTTTCTAGATTTTATTTAGTGTGTTTTCTAATTTAATCAACACTTAAAATTTTTATTTTTCTTAATCTTTTTAGTATGGAGGAGGAATCATTCTTTAATTTTCCATTTTCCTCTGTTTCCTGATGACACTCAGGGACAAGTCTAATCCCTTGCGTTGCACGAGGCAGGACGCATTTGTGTTTATTAATGACTAATGGCACGACTAGGATGGTAGTGTCATTGCAGGTGACACTGCGCTCAAGAACCCAAAGGAATGGGTTCCTTCAACCGCAGACATGGCAAAGTCATGGTAACGCTCTGTGACCATTCCCACCTTGAGAGAACCTCTGCGCAGCATGTTAGAGAGACGACAAACCCTATTAACGAAAATCAATGAAGCGAGACCCCGACGCCAGAAACGGCTGAGCGGGGTGCCCTGGGTGGCTCTCGGAAGATGATTAACGATTGTCATCCTCACTTGTATTTTTGATCTTGTACCACTCAATTCTCTGACTTCAGTACATGGAGCATTTTAGTTTCTGCTTGTTTGAAGATAAAAGCAGACGTCTAGATCATTAATAATTCGATCAATATTTATTGAGTGCATATTATGTGCTGGAAATTGTTTAGTCACTGGGGTTGCCCTGGTAAGCAAAGCAGGTCTAACTCCTGGCTCACAGTGAATCTGTATTCTGCTAGAGACACGGACAATACAGTGAAAAGGAGCTATGTTATAGTTGGCTCCACTGTGGTAAGGGCCCGGGGAGAATATGGAGCATGGACATGTTAAGGGAGAGAGTGGTTTGCAGTGGTCACTGGGCTCACCTGCCACGCCTGGCTTTTACCTGTTGCCTCTAAGCCCTGTACTTGCTCTTTTTCCTTTTCATTGTTTAAAATAGACATGTAATAACTGTATATATTTATGGGGTACAGTGTGATGATTCAGTACATACACAGTGTGTACTGACCAAATTAGGGTGATTAGTGTTTCCCTCCTTAAACACTCATCATTTGTTCGTGGTCGTAACTTTGAACGCCTCTCTTCTAGTTTGTAATAAAATGCACAATCAATTCTCGTGCCCTGTTTTGTTCCCTGGAGGGCTGGCCAAGGAGCCAGCCATGTTGACCAGGCTCCTGTACCTGCCGAGTGTCTGTTGGGTGTGTGGACGGGGCACACCCGCAGGATCCGAGCATGCAGGAGGAGCAGAGGGTCGCCCGTGTGCCTCCCACAGCTAGGTGAGCCCAGAAACAGTGCTTCTGGAAGAATCCCAGCTGCTGGACAGACCATGGCAGCAGGGGCAGGCTTGGGTGGTTAACTCGGGCTCTGGTGGTTAAGAGCATCTCCCCTCCTTGTGCCACACACTCTTTCTTTCATCTCTCCCAGGCCCTATCCTTCAGTATTTCGCTTTTTTCAGTTCTTACAGCATCTTTATGGCCATTTCCAGCATTAATTTGCTCTATTCGATCTACCCTGTATGGTTTCTGTTTTCCTAACCAGATTGTGACTCATAAAAAAGACCCACTAAGTCCAGGCTCAGTGGAGATGGGGGGCACGCCCCTATAACTGGGGAGAGAGCCTTCCAGGCAGAGGGAAGGGCAGGTGTAAAGGTCCTCAGGTTGGAGCATCCTGTGCAGGTTTGAGTAGCAGCAGGGAGACAGAGAATGAAGTGAGCCCCAGGGGAGGGTAAGGAAGATGAGCTGGGCTGGGTGACAGGCCAGGTCCTGCAGAACCGCCAAGGGTTTTGGGTTTTATTTTTATGGAGACTGGGGATGACTGGAATATTTTGAGTGGAGGAGTGGTATTATCTGATGTGATGTAAAAGGATCACTTTGGCTCTTCAGCTGAGGATAGACTTTCTTGGAGGCTGGCGGGTGCATTGCAGGCAGAGAGGCCAGTTGGGGCTGGTGTTAATCTTGGCCAGAGATGCTGCAGGCCTGGATGTGGATATTAGCTGCAGACTTGAGGAGCAGGGTCATCTTCTGGATCTTTTGGAATTAAGCTGAGAGAGATTTCCTTTCTGATTTTATTGTGCTATGAGAGAAAGGGATGAGTAAGAACTACTCTAGGCTTTTTGTTTGAAGAATGGAAGAGTGGAGAAGTGAATTGTTGAGATGAGGGAGACTATAACAAAGGCACTTAGAGCCGGGCATGGTGGTGCACACCTGTCATCCTGGTACATGGGAAGCTGAGACAGGAGGGTCACAGGTTGGAGGCCAGCCTCAGGGATTTAGTGAGACCTTCAGCAACTTAGCAAGACCCTTTGTCAAAATAGAAAAATAAAAGCCAGGCATGGTGGCACATGCTTGTAATCCCAGGACTCAGGAGGCTGAGACAGGAGGATCCGGGTTCACGGCCAGCCTCAGCTACTTAGTGAGGCCCTCCACAACTTAGTGAGACCCTGTTTCAAAATAAAGAATAAAAAATAGGGCTGGGGGTGTAGCTTGGAGGTAGAATGCCCTTGGATTCAATCCCCAGTGCCGCAAAAATAAATAAATAAATAATAAATAAATAAGTAAATAAATAAATAAATAGGACTGATGATGCAGCTCAGAGATAGAATGTCCCTGGGTTCCATCCTCAGTATCAGAAAGAAAGAAAAAAAGAGAGAGAGAGAAGAAAGAGAGAAAGAAAAGAGAGGAGGAAGGAAGGAAGGAAGGAAAGAAGGAAGGAAGGAAGGAAGCAAGGAAGGAAAGAAGGAAGGAAGGAAGGTGAAGAACAAAGGGAGGACTTTAGGTTTGGGATTTAGGAGCTCAGTTTGGGACATGTTGGGTTTCCGATGGCATGTACAGGTCTAGATTTCTGGGGAGCCATGTTAGGTAGAGATTGACGTTCGGGAGGTATTAGCATGTAGATACCGATTGAAATCATAGGACTGTATGAAAACTCTAGGAGGAAGAGTGTAGACACAAAAAGAAGAGGCACAAAGTAAGCCCTGGGTCACTTCAGTGCATAGAGTTTGGAGAGAAGAAACAGAAAACAAGATGGAGAAGGCACAATCAGGGACACCCTGGAGCCGAGTGAAGAACGTGGGCCTTTTACAGTGCTCAACACTAGCGCCTTGACTGCACACCGGGGCACAGAAGCCCAGTATATCCTTACCTGAAGGAGAGGAGCACCACGGCGCTGAAGGGCTGGGGTCTCTGAGCCTGGGCTGGACCCACCTGTGCAGCGGAACCATTTGGCCAATGAGATTCTGTCAAATAGTTCAGATCACTCTGGCTCAGGACTTTGATTTTAAATTGG
This sequence comes from Glis glis, assembly GCA_004027185.1. Taxonomy (NCBI): domain Eukaryota; kingdom Metazoa; phylum Chordata; class Mammalia; order Rodentia; family Gliridae; genus Glis; species Glis glis. The sequence goes on from PVJS01006613.1 coordinate 29,510, forward strand.
AATATCTTTTGAATAGCAGCCAAAGAAAGAGTTGCCCTGGTGATCTTTAAGAAATGGTATTGTACTGAGGTGGCTATATATAAAGGGGAAATCTTTGAAGTTGGTCTGACTCTTTAATGCAGGTCGTTTTTAGCCACCTTTTAAGGAGTAGAAAGAACAATATTGTCAGGAGGCAAGGTGTTGGATTTGTGTTCTGTATCTTTACAGTAGTGTGAACTTCTGCAAGTTACATAGTAATTCTGTGTGTCCCCTTACACTTAATGAGGACGGGAATGTCCCCTTTGTAGCATTACTGAGCAGGTGAAATGAGAGTTGTGTGTGTCTGTGTGTACATGAAAGTACAACAAAGATCCACAAGATCAGATATCCTAACATCTGACAATATTTCCTTATATCCAACAAAAAATATGTCCTTACAAGATATCCTTCCATCCACCAATAGTAAGATATCCTTACATCCATCCATAATTATATCTACCTCTGAGCTCAAATGTGGTCACATAGTATTCATATTAGTAATTTTCAACAATTCCATGAGACACAGTAATTTGAGGAAGGGGCAGTGGTGAGGAGAGAGAGAAACTCGAGTATCTGGTCTGTCTCCATGGTGTTTTTCTGGGTTTTAATGCTAATCAGTCTATAATGCAAAGTATGTTGGGAATTTCTCATTTAGGGGCTGAAGGAAAAATCTGGTGCCCTGGCATGGGTGGTCCCATCCAGATTTAAATGTGTTTCTGAGTTTTAAAAAAAGATGCACTAGAATAATACAAGCACGATTCCTTCAGATTTAAAACTCATTTGAATTCTTTTATTTCTTAATTCCAAAGGGTCAGTCCTACTAAAAATACTCCATATCTACAAAGCTCAAGCATGCAGATCATAAATCCTCAATTCCATAGTGGGGAAAAAAACCATAGACCAAAATCCATGGATCAAGCCATAAATCCAAAACCCCAATTAATTAGCTCTGAGAATACAAATGCAAACCGAAGCTGAGTACATGGATGTGCGAATTCATTTTTATGATAGAGTTTTTACCTATAATATCTCACATTACTTTCATAAATTGTAGACAGACTGTCAGAGAATTCTCATCATATTTGTCTCTTGATATGTAAGATCTGGTGTATATATATATATATATATATATATATATATATATATGTATATATATAATTTTAAGTTGGAAAATGATAAGGCAACTTTTAACATCTGGCTGTGACAGAAAAAGGAACTTTTTTGATTTACTCTCCTGCTTTAAACTACAAGACAACTAGATGAAATATGAAAAACTAAAATTTTCAGACAATGGACACAGGCGGAGGACAAAGCAGGACTGTGGTCACTTAGGAGGAAGGGAATAAATAAGATGTGCCCTGCGATTGCCTGCGCTCCTTGGAAGGAGTTCTCAAGACACAGCACAATGATGCGGAACCAAACCAGGATGAGATCATGCCAGTGTGAGCTGGGGGTACTTCAGAATCAACCCCCAAATTAGTAACAGAATGACACAGGCAGGTCATGTCGGGAGCTATGTGATGTAATTCTGAATAATCCATGGCTTGAAAAACATGTCGCGGGAAAGTCTAAAACATTTTCATTTGAATGACCAGACAAATATCACTTATCCAAATTTGTGATATGCAGCTAAAGGAGAACTTAGGGGAAACCTGAGGTATTCTCTGCTTACATTCGAAATGGAGAAATGTCTCGTATCACTGATTTTGGGTCTCCCTTAGAGAAGTAGAAAAAAAAAAAGGCGAATCTGTGGTAAACTAAAGGAAGGAGAAGATAAAAGCATAAGGCAGTTGGCTGGAAAGACCGCCGTGGAGATCTATGGAACTAAACCTAATTATTTGCTAAGATCAATAAAATCAATAAACCTCTAGCCCTATTGATAAGGAAAAAGCGAGGAGACATAATTTATCAATATTAGGAATGAATAAGGAGATACAGGTACAGAACCAAAAAGGATGGCAATAGCATATAGTGAACCAACAACCTCATGCCAGAACTTGACAACTTAGACGAAGCAGGCACATTCCTCATGAGATTCAATCTCTCACAGTTCTCTTAAGAGAAAGGCAACCCCAGGTGTGGTGGCATACACCTGTCGTCCCAGCCACTTGGGGAGGCTGAGGCAGGAGGATCCCTTAAGCCTAGGGTTATGAGGCCAGCCTGGGCAACATAGCAAGTCCTTGTTTTAAAGAAAAAAAGAGAAGAAAAAGACAACCTGACTCATTCTATATTCATTATAGGAATTAAACATTGTTAAAAATATTCTAACAAAGAAAACTTCAAACCTAGTGACTTCAGCTGTGAATTTTGCCACATATTTAAGGTGAAAAAATATACTAATCCCATAGAAACTTCTGGAGAGGAGATTATGACAGGACACTTCACAACTCATCTAAGAGGGCAGAATTACCCTGGTTGAAACCCAGAAAACATTTCAAAATGCAAAACTACAGACAAATCTCTCGCAAACATAGGCACAAAAATCCTTAAGACCATTTAAATGATGGAATCCAGCAATTTGTAAGAAAATATAATACATTGAGTCCAAGTGGGTTTTATCCCATAAATACAAGGTTGGATGGTATTTCAAAAGTTCAACATTTAAGAGTCAATGGATAGAAATCAATGTCATAGTTGATTAAATTTTAAAAACCAACAGATATAAAAAACTCTCATAAGATTCACTGCACATTCATAATAAAAATAGAAGTAGAAAATAATGCCTCATTAGGACTAATGAAATCTATCAAATATCTAAATCTAACATGATACATAATAATGAAGGCCTGGATGTTTTCCCTGCAAGAATACTTGCTCTTTTTTCTTTTAGTGCTTTTAGTGATCTATATGCTTGCCATTGCAAAAGTTAGTAATAAAAATAATATATATTATAAAATAATATAATATACAAACATGATATACAAACATATTAATATGATATACAATAATATGATATACAAACATATTAATACATGACATATATATTGGAAAGAAAATACTAAAGCTCTTTTTTCTGTTAAAGAAGATTACCTATATGGACCATCCTAATTAACATTGTGTGTGTGTGTGTGTGTGTGTGTGTGTGTGTGTGTATGAGATACTGGAGACTGAATCCAGGGACGTTCTCCTTCTAAGCTACACCCCCAGCCCTATTTTATTTTTTATTTTTTATTTTGAAACAGGGTTTCACTAAGTTGTGGAGTGCCTCAATAAGTTGCTGAGGCTGGCCTGGAACCTGCGTTCCTCCTGTCTCAGAAAAAGCACGATTGAACTAATAAGTGAGGTTGTCCTAATTTTAGGATACATAGTGAATGTAAAGAATTCAAATGCATTGCAATATATTATCAACTAATAACTGGAAATTGAAATTAAAATATATTAATTACAGTAGCATCACAAAGATGAAATTATGTGCAGGAGCTGCACACTGAAAATTATAAAACATTACTGAGAAAATTAAAAAGGCCTAAATAAATGAAAAGAGATGTTCACAAGTCAGATGACCCAATATTTTAAGACAACGATTCATACCATATGCATTGCAATTATATTGTACACATCGTCGTCTATAGTTTTACGCATGCAAATCGAGTCAAAATCTTATGTTTTTATTATAGAATTGAAAAGCTGATTCTAACATTTACATGAAAATGCAAAGGGTGCAGAGTAGCTGAAATAATATTGAGGAAAAATGACCATGTTGAAAGACTTATTCTGCCCGATCTCAAGCCAATATGATAAGTGTCACAAGGAAAACTATGAGGGAGAATGCAGAGACAGGAAACAGATCCACATGAATTGCCAATTAATTTTCAATGCAGGGGCCATGGTAATTCAGTGAGAAAATTAACAAATAGTATTGGGAAAAAATGGACATGTCTATGCAAAAAGTGTCACTAAATACAATATTCAAAAATTAACTGATATGGCCATAGACCTAAAAAGCTAAAATTATAAAACCTCTGGGTGAAAAACATATAAAAAATTCCAAAATTTGGGGTTAGGAAAAGATTTCTAAGCTAGGATTTAAAAAGCACATACAATTTGATAAATTGGACTGCATAAAAACTAAGAATGTCTGCACTTCATATACACTATTAAAAATAGACAATCAAGCCACATGATGTGTGAAAATATTTTCCAGTTGTATATTTACTAATGGTCATGTGTCCAGCATATATAAACCTTACCACTTAATAATAAGTTATAAAACAATCAAATTAAAATATAATGAAGATTTAGATAGGCAGTTTGCCAAACATTAACATCAAAGCATGGTGAAGTACTTCTACACACCCAGAAGGATGTCTGAAATTAGAAGACTGATAATACCAGGTGTTGACAGGATGTGGTGTAGTGGACCTCTTTGGTTTTGTTGTTAATATAGCAACATGGTGCAGCCCCTTTGGAAATCATGCTATTTCTTCAAAAGTTACAAATGTACTGTGGGTCCCAGCAAATCCACTCTTAGGTACTTGCCCCAGATTAGTGAAATGTTGAATAATGTCTGCAGAAGGATTTGTACCCAAAAGTTTAGGGCAGCTTCATTGTAATATCCTCAAACTCGAAACAACCCAAAAGTTTACCAATAGGACCAAATTGATTATGTAAAATGAAGTGCTGTTTGGCTATAAAAGAAAACAAACTACTTACACAGACAATAAACTGGATGAATCTAAAAAGTGTTGTGCTAGAGGAGAGAGTCCACATGCAGAAGACTACCTAATACAGTATTATTCCATTATGTTAAATTCTATAGAAGACAAAGCTGTAGTAACAGAATACCTCTTGATGGTTGCCTGGCTACAGGTTGAGGAAGGAATTAACTGCAAAGATACGTGATAGAACATTTGATTTAATGCCAATATTTTTATCATGATAAATTAGGGAGCAGGGTTTACACGTTTGTTAAAAGTCACTGCGTTTTACATTTAAGTGAGTAAATATTATTCTATCTTAATATAGCTAAATTTCAAAATTATGTAAGCCTCAGTTCTAATGGAGAAGCATAGACTTGTCAAGAATGTTGAACGAAGTTGCTTAAGAAATAGTCTGACTTTGTTGAAATACAATGCCACATTTTTTTTGTCACCAATGCCAAGCATTGTGTATGAACTTTATAAGGAGAAAGATAATGAAGAATGATGTGTTGTGTAACATTTAGTAAAGTGTGTGTGTGTGTGTGTGTGTGTGTGTGTGTGTGTTGATAAAGCTACTGAAATCCAAAATACTCAGTCTAACAAAAACCTAACACAGGAACTCTTTTATTAAAAGTAACATTTGTTTACAAATTTATTTTAAGGGAAAAGAACTCTATAGTTTACATTAACTTGATATAAGAGAGGTAGTTTATACAGATCATTTATTTCCTAAGCACTGCTCCCACCCAAGGAAAATCTTTGGAGGAAACCATTTCTGACTATTGAGTTTTGAGAAGGTGTTATCACATCTGAGAATTGCTGATCTGTAGATTACTTGGAATAACACTTCTTGGAATTAGTATCTTTTAAGACCAAAGAGAGGAATCATATTTAGACACATATTTAGTCACAGCGCCTTTAGTGGTGATGCTTGCAAGTTCTTCTTTTTCTTTTTAAGCTCAAACTTGCTGGAGGTAGTTCTTCACATCATCCCATTGTTACACCTAGAAACATGGCAATAAGTAGACTCCTTGGAATGAAGCCACACTGTCCAGTAGTGCTTGCCGTGCTGGCTGGTGGAAATGCTCATATTCTATGTTGATAAATATGCCAGCTGTTGAGGGCTGCCATATTTAAATGTTGTTACCAAAGAAAGGGATTTTTAATTTTATTGAATTTTAATTCATCATCAGTTGCTGACTATCATATTGGATCATGCACATATGAACCTTTGTCTACCAGCACTATTTAATAAAAAAATATCGATGCAGGCTGCTTTTCCTTGCATGGCTATGCAGTAGCTTTGTGTCCTGACATCCTCTCAGTTGGGTTTTTTGAAAGCATCGTGAGTCTCCTTTAAGGAATCCTGGGCTAGGAATAAGAAAACTGTGTCCTTCTGTTTTTGCTATCAGCTACTACTCTGTTGTAAAAGGAGTCTTCTTGTCATTTCTTTTGGGCTTAATGTCTTTAGGAGAAAAACGAATATATTGGGCTATTATATCTAAAGTTTCAACCACATTGGTGATTCTATTACTCTTCAAACTAGAGAAATAAAATTGTTCAAGGTACATTTGGGACATTCTTTGTCTTTTCAAGAAAACTCCCCCTTCTCTTGATCCTCAAACCTAACACAGTAAAATTCTCTGTTATAAAAGGAAAATTGAGATTTCTGTTGATATTGTTGGCATGGCTTAATTTTTAGGAAAATATGAAGGAAAATTTGTAGGAAAATTTAATCTTTTCTATGAAGGATGGTTCGACCTCCCATTCGCATACATTTCTACCATAAAAAGAAATTAAAGTCATACTTTATACTTACACTTTTTTGTTACCTAGAATCAAATAATTCAGAAATGAAATACGTGTGCATTTTAAGTCATCAATGCAGGGAAGTGTAGAAATTCTGACTGAAAACTCACTGGCTATGGGGCTGCTGCATCACTTAGACATATTTTGGTTGCCAGTAAAAATAGCAGTCCTAATTGTGGTTTGGATCATAAGAGTATGTGTTGTTCTCTAACTTAATGTGAAGACTTGGGCTGTCCAGCATTGGGTCAGCAAGGACCCTGGCCCTTGAGTTTGCTGGGTCTTCCCCATGGAGTTAGCTCTTGCTTCTTGTGATTTTACCTGTGGGTTCCTGCTGGCAGTATTCAAGGGAAGGCAGCAGTGGTAGTGCGGGCACCAGCCTCCTTACTCATCTGTTCATATCTGAAATCAACAACAAAAGCAAAAGCTTCATAGAAGCATGTGCAGAATTCTTTCCTTATAGGTGGACAGAGCCATGACATGTGGCTGCCCTGAGGTACAGGAGGAAAGGCAGTGTCTGGGAAGAGGACAGGGAAAAATCGCTTCTAAACTCCTGAGTCCAATAGGTTTGGGACTAGAGTGAAGCAGGAGAGGAAGTCCCCTTGGGTATGATACTAAGGTTGCCAAGACACTTAATAATCAAGAAAAATGATACATTAATGCAACCTTTAGAATGAAATCAATAATTAATCATAGAATATCCATGATGAACCCTCTCTCCAGATTTAAAATAAAGACAAGAATGGTAGAGTCTGCCAAGCTATTGAAACTCCAAAGTCTTTGTTTAAAAGCTTGGTAGTAGCTGGGTGTTGTGGTGTACACCTGTAATCCCAGTACTTGGGAGGCTGAAACAGGAGGATTGCAGGTTTGTAGCTAGCCTCAGCTACTTTGAGAGGCCCTCAGCAACTTAGTGAGACCCTATTTCAAAATAAAATAGGGCACGGTGTGTAGCTCAGAGTTAGAATGCCCCTGGGTTCAATCCATAGTACCACAATAAAATAAAATAAAATAAAATAAAATAAAATAAAATAAAATAAAATAAAATCTTGGTAGTTTGCTCATAGTGGACTTTTGGGCATTAATTTAGGCATTTAAAATGTTTCAGTGAAGTGCCATTTATCTTGGTGGCAGAGTTTGTTGAGTGTCCTCTTCAGTTTTGTACCTCAGGGCAGGTCTTCAGTAGCCATACTCTTGTCACAGCCCTGGTTGTTCAACAAAATTGGGTTCTGTTTGCAAGGAAGAACTCTTCTAGGGCAGCTAAGCTGGCTTCAGAGACGTGTAGTTGTTGGATCTGTATATCTTCTGGTGGATCTGCTCCATGAATACCCATATTGCGTGTCTTCGTATATGCCTAATGGAATATACCTGTCTCTCCTTTTATACTCCAAAACCTTGGTGGCCAATAAAGTGTATACTGTACAATAAAGTGTGTACTCTACAATAAAGTGTATACTCTACAATAAAGTGTATATTCACACAAGGATGCTTTCTGGACAATGGGTACTCAATAATTTTTTTTTATTGAATAACTGACCAGGCACTCTCCTGACAAGAAACAGAAACCTTACCCCTAGCAGATGATTCCCAGCCGAATCTGAGATACCAAGAAGAAAAGCAATACTTTTTCATGCTTGAACTTTCTTAAATTTTAAATGAAATATTGAATGGCTTGAAATTCCAAAGGTGGTGCAAGATAAGTTTGAGAGGCTAGAACACTCTGTGGGTCCTCTTCCAGGTCTTGTGAGATGGATAATGGGAACTTGACTCTCTTTGAGAATGGCTAAGCATATTCTAAAGAATTCATGGCATAAAATCATGGAAATTATAATTAAACAATGCGAAACCTGGTACACAAAAAATTGCCCTTCCCATAATTTTGGTCTCACTTTATTTTTGGTCCGATTAAATACTATTTTCCTCTGATAAGCTGTTCATTTGAAACCCTCTTAAGTCATTTTCCCCCTCAAGGGGCATGATAAAAGCAAGCCATCTCTCATTGGGAAAGGTTTAAAATCCTATGTGATGCCCCTTCAACAAAACACATTTATATGAAAAAGTTTCATCTAGACCTGTGAAGTCTAATAGAGGTGTATGGGAGGAATTACAGGCAGGGCCATAAAATAAGTTTGCATTCAGCACCAAATGCATTATTCACACCATTTATAAGATATAAGTTCTTCACTCTCAAAGGTGTCTGCACAAAATTGTTTAGTGTCTTCTTTGATTTAATTCAGCTTTTGAAAGCTCTTGAGGGCAATGTGTGGAATTTAGGGAAAAAAGAGAAGAGCATATGGAAATAATAAATTTATATAGTTGGTTGTTAAAGATGCCTGCTATGAGAAAAATTAACTTACCCAGCAGTGCAAGAAAGAGTGGTAAGATTATAGTGAACTTTGCATGTGTTTATCATTACTGTTCTTATTTAAGACTTCCCCTTCCTCCTGAGCCAAACTTGGACACCCCAGTTTTTTTTAGCAACTTTTTTTTAAGGCAACCAATGAAATACTGTGCTTTTTTTTTTTCTAGCTATATCCTGCCTAGTCTCCTGCTTACTTCCATATGCCCCATTTTTTTTTTCTGGTCACTTGAGATTCCTTTTTTATTTTTCTTTGGTTCAGCCACCCATTGCATGAATTAAAAATAGTTTTGCCTGCAACTGAGCAACTGACCCTCTGTGGCTCTGTATCTCTTGGCCAGGGCCCTGCAACTGTTGCCTGGGCTGCAGGGAGGAGTATGGTTGGATAGTATTCTGTCTGTGGCTTGTTCTGTAATTCTCAAAGCTTCTAGTTTCCTCTACCTCCATACCTCTGTGAAGTTCCAGTTGGTATCCCCAAGAATTTCACACTTCAAGAGAGAGAAAGATATCTCCCCAAGGATGTGTAATTCTATTATGCAGTGATAGTTCTTTCTTATGACTTCGAGCCAAGCAAAAACATTTGCTAGTTTAGAGCTATTTTTTTAGTCAATCCCACCATCTGACCTTCTAGAACTTTCTCATTCTGGCAATTTGCTTCTGACCTATTCCTGCCCTACCAAATAATTATGTCTCTCCACCCCCCACTTCGTTCTGCGGTAGGTGGGGTAGCAACTGTGTTTAAGTGCAGATTCAGCACATGATCGTATCTGCCTCCCTGCTCTGTTTTATCTGCCTCCCTGCTCTGTTTTTTTAAAAATCATCTGTTTGTTTTAGCATCTGTTTTGTTTTTATCACTAACAGAGCAGTGTGCATGGATGGGACAGGACCCATCTTCAGATAGAGTGGAACAGAAAAGATGATATCGGTATTTGGCAATGATTTTCTGTGTGCTATATTTGTTTACACACAGATTAGAAGGATTTGTGCCTTTTATAGTCTCAGACCAAGCTCCTTTGGCCGCATAACCACATAAAGTAATGTCCGAAGAACCTAGCGTGATTATAAAATCTCATGAAAAATTCTGATCCTATGAAATGTGGCTTTAGAATTCTATAATCTGTAATTAGTGGGGTTTTTTTCTAGCCATATAAAAACTTAAAAATGGGATACATTCATGAATATCATACTGAGATGAGGCAGGTAGAAAAATCCTGAAGGGCGCCTACTAATGGTGAGGTAAGGAATGGTTTCCAGGCAACCTGTCATTTCTTACGGGCATTTACAGGTGTTTTTGCACATAATAATTAAGCTTTGATAGAGAGTAAAGAGTTTCTGCTTTAGCCTCCGAGATCATCTCACGCTTTACATTTCTTAAGAACAGGAACATATCAAAGAGATTGGGATGTGTGTTAATGGAATCCCAAACCATGGGGGCGGATAGATTAACTTTGTGCTCACTTGAGCTTTTAAGTTCTCTTTTTTTTTTTGGATATACATAACTCTTAATAGGATTTGCATTGGTAATTTAAATTTTATCTTAAAGAAACAGATATAAAATGGAAAGTAGGGATTTAAAACTACATATCTCTTCCCTTAAGTTTTAAAAGTGTTAATTTTTATCAACCTGGAATTTTTGGAATCACATTCAAATTCTTTCTTTCCATTTGAGGTAGTGTTCTTAGTTTCTCCAGCACTGATGTAAAATTATGGAAAAGAAAGTTCTCATGTAAGATTTCCAGGAAAACAGTGGGCCAAGTCAATGGAAGAAATCCCTCAACCTAAAGTAATAGCCTAAAAAAATTAATGCATGAAAGGGCGAGGGTTCCAGGGTTTCAAAGTCAAAAGAAGTCATTTAGATTTGCCAGTAGGTACCAAAGTTCAAAGGCCTTGGGGACTTGGTCTTTAAAACACGCTTAGGGATGGGAGAACTGGGTGAGGTTGGGGTCCAATGGGCAGGGAGAGCAGAGACTTTGTATGTACCATACGAACTATAAGGCACAACCAGCTGTTCTATTTGCTAAGTGAAAGTTTAGAAGAACCGTGTATCTGCGTTCTAGGAACAGGGAAGGAAACTGAACGCAGGTATAAATGAACTCCTGAGGGAGAAACCAACAGCAGGCCTGCTCTGTGAACCCCCTGAGGGACCTAAACAAGTCCTTTTCAGGGAGAACCAAGTCAAGAAACTGATAACTGACACTTAACTCCAGCCCAGGATTGGAGTGCGCCCTCTAGTGTTCCTCCCCACACCGGTGGTTCCATGGTTCTGGGGCTCTGGTGGGCACCACTCTTGGTGAAGTTGGAACCAGAGTCAAAGAACCCAACCTGTGAGACAACAAATGGCTCTAAGAGACAGTTAGTGGACAAAAGAAGTGACAGAACTTGTCCTAAGTCCTGCAGAATAGACTGGCCCACAACGGATTTTAAAACATCAAAAAGATGCGCCTGTTCAGGCCAGTATGGCCTGAACAAAGGATCCTTATGTAGATGAGGCAGAGAATAGATGGAGCTAAAAAAAGTCTTATGAGTCAGATAAAAAAATCTATGGAAATCTATGAGAATGTAGCATATAGAGAAGAATGGATAAACACATTGGAATTCAGAGAAGAAATCTATGTAAGTATTTATCTAGAATGTATAATATTTAAACAATATATGACTCAGTCCTACATTGCAGAAAAATGGAGGACATAATGGTATAATATAAATTACCTTCCCTTCTTTGTAAACAGAACCATACATTCTTCTGTTATCTTTAGAGGGAAAGTATGTGATACAGCATAGACCTGAGTTCTTAAAAGTGAGACTCCTGTCTTATTCTTGTACTTGGAACAGGCACTTCATAGATGTTGGTGGAGAGAATGACATTTTTAATTTTCTGCTGCCAAAAGAAGATATCACTCTCTCCAATAGGATGAAGAAAATAGAAAATTAGGCATTTGAGAGATACATCATAGAGTGTTAGAGAAAAGTATCAAATAAAAGGTGTTTTTCATTTCTGCTTCTTGCTCTTCTTTGCTTGTTATCTCTTAAAGTTGTACTTTTCTTGCACAAATAATGTAAGTAATAATTTATGGTTCCATGTCTTTCTCAAAAACTCAGGAATGTACATATAAATACCTAGCTTAATATTCAGAACATTGTGCGCACTCAGTACTAATACTGGTGTTATTTTCATTGCATTATTATTATTATTATTATTATTATTACTATTAGATAATGGGGATTGAAACCTGGGACATTCTACCTCTTAGTGAGAACCCCATCCCTATTTTATTTTTTATTTTGGAAAAGGGTCTCGCTAAATTATTAAGGGCTTCGCCAAATTGCTGAGACTGGCCTCGAACCTGTGATCCTCCTGCCATGATCTCCCAAGTACTGGGATTACAGGTGTGCACCACCATGCCCAGCCAGTTTTATTATTTTTACCATCACCTGAGATAATATTATGCAAGAACATGCACTAAAGTTTCATTCCTTCTAGTAGCTGTTGTCTTATTGTAAAAGTATAGGATTTAATCAAAATTTATTTGTTTTGGGCAACACTATTGAGATAATTTTTCTTTCTTGAGTTTCTACCATTTAATCTACCTTCTCTTTGGAGTGGCTCTTATTTTCTCAATTATATGTATTTTGCAAAACAGCTTAACTTACTTCTGGAATGTTTGAATGTGTCTTGTTCAACCTGTCTTATTTCTTAAGGTCCTGCTTGCTCTTCTATGAGTGTCATTAATAGAATCAAATCCTGCATTTATGAGTAACACCCTCTACATTAACTCCAAGGGTGTGTGAATACTTGGTGCTAACTTCAATTAACATAAAACAGTACAGAGGGCACAGGATGACATGTCACAGAGGTGAATGGTGCTGCCTTCCGTAAGCAGTTCATGGAGATACCCAAAAGGCACAAAGGCCATCGCTGAGAAAAAAATGCCACAGCTGAAATTCTTGTTTATCCTGAATTTAGAAACTACATAGTAAAAATCTCTCACCACTCTTCTCTAAAATGAGGCTAACTAAAAATCCTAAAGTCTGTAATCGTGATCTTTGGAAACTAGGCCACCCAGTGTTGTCAAAGGAATAATTTTCAGGTCATTGGTGTCCGCAGGTCCTGCTCATTCTGCCTCCTTTTCCCCACTGGTCTTTAATTCAGAAACTGGGGGGACATTTTGCTCTAAAAGAGTGGCTTTTTCTGCATCTTATTTGTTTGTTCATTTTCTCCCCTGGCTCTCAGGAAAACAATTATTTGAGAGTCCAATTCTTTGAGAGTGGATACCTCACTGCATAATGAGGCAACATGGTGTGGTCTAAAATGCAAAGACAGAATAAACTGGAATGGGGTCAATTTTAAGTTCTTTAAAGAAGTAACTATTACAGATATAAAAGTTATGTCAAGACACAAAGGAGAGGAATCAAGTTCTCATTTTGTTATGTGGGGGTGATCTCTCCTAGAAATAAATGTTATATACATATATATCATTATATATATGTTATATACATATATCATTATATATGTGTTATATACATATATATCACTATATATATGTTATATACATATATCATATATGTTATATATATATCATTATATATGGTGGCATATATATATATACACACACACACACATATATATATATATATATATATATATATATATATATGGTGATGATTTCCCCCTCAGTTCTTACTTCCCAAAAGAAAGATTTCCTTTTTTAAACATACTTTTATTGGTGCATTGTAATCGCACATCATAATGAAGTTCAGAGTGATAGTGACATACATGCACACAGCACTTGGTGAGTTGCCCCAGGACTCCACCCTCCCTCCCCTTCCCCATACATGATATTGAGATTGCATTGATAATTGTGTATATGTACAGAGCATCATTTGAAGTGTTTCCTTCATCAAGTCTCCCTGTTCCCTAATCCCCCTCCATAGCTCCACTGGGGAGTCTCCTCCTTTAGGTGCAGTACCTCTTGTATCACAATTTCTCCCTAACTTGCACGTATGAGAGAAAACATATGACTCTTCACTTTCTGTGACTGGCTAATCTCACTTAGCATAATACTCTCTAGTTCCATCCATTTTCCTGCAAATGACATAATTTTGTTCTTCTTTATGGCTGAGTAAAATTCCATAGTGTGTGTATCACACAATTTCATAATCGATTCATTTGCTGATAGGCACCTAGGCTGTTTCCGTAATGTGGCTATTTTGAATTGTGCTGCTATAAACATGGGTATGCATGTATCACTATAATACTCTGACTTCAATTCTGAAAGAAAGATTTCAAACAGAAAACACGAATAGGGGAATAGGCGAGGTTTATTTGGGGAACTGGGGTACAGTTTAAGAGAAAGGTGTATAAAGGGGTTACATTCCAGAGAAGGCTCTGGGAGTGGAAAATGGCCTGGAATAAAGGGGTCCATCCAGTGCCCCCCAGTGGTGTCTAAAGTGGCAGTGTAGATGATGCCGTACCTGCCAGAGGCTCCTTTTGGGTAAGTTTAGCCTCCTGATACCGCTGCTGTTCTCTAACCACAGCTGAGCATGGAATCCCCCTGGATTCCTGTACTTTCTTTGCTGAGGATTTGCTTCAATTCCCCTCGGGTTCCTCCCAGTCTTGCCCTGACCTGCTCATGTCTATCTAAGAGCCTTAACAATTTCAGATTCCATAGATGTCGACCCTGTGGTCAACTCAGCTTCATTCCGAACATGCTGGGAAACCCTTGTCTCGTGACTGTGTCACACGGGGAACTATTGGAGGAAAACAAAGTCCAGTCGAGATGAAGGAAGAAACCTGCGAGAGAGATTTACTTGATGCCTGGCATGCAGTAGTCAGCTGACGGCCACACTGTGTGCAGAGTCCCTGCCGCTGACTTAGCCAAGGCAGTGGGCTGGGAGAAGCTGAGTAACTTGCTCCTGAGCCTGGGCGCCAGGGCCAGAATGCTGGCCTGCCTGGCGGCCAAAGCCACGTTCTCAAATCCAACAGTTTTTAGTGGTGGTGAGGAGGAGCTGCTGCTATGGTGTTCATGTGCGTATGTGTGTGTGTATGTGTGTGTGTGTGTGTGTGTGTGTGAGAGAGAGAGAGAGAGATTTGGGCACTAGTGCTGAGGAGTGGGGGTGCTGCATGAATGAGAGGAGAGTGTGCCAGTCCTAAGCAACAGGCACACGCTCACCTTCCAGGGTTTTAGGACTTTCCCACCACCCCGGGGGGCTACCATATTTACAAGAGTGCATTGAACCAGCGCTTTGCTCCTTGAAGCAAGTTTTGGGATGAAACTACCTCAGCACATACCTCAGTGCCCAAAACAAGAGCCCCCAGATGTATTGATGCAATGATGGGGGAAAGAGCACCACGAATCTAGTTAGAGGAACTCTAGTCTAACGCCCCAAGCTTCGTCTCAGCTTCCATTCCTTTTATCGTCGAGAGGCCACCTAGTGACTAGTGTCCATCCATTCTTCCATGTGTCAACATTTATGCATTCAGTGGTTCATTGAAGCAGCATCTATTCCCTCCTTAAACACATTTGCATTGGGTGCCTGCTTTGGAGCAAGCGGCCTTTGCATTCGGTACCGGGACACAGGACAGGGCAGCTCACCTGCCTTTAGTGGAGAAGCCAGATGTGTAAATGGATGAATTGAGCGCTGTGCCATGGGGCCTGGTAAGGGGTAAGGTGTGGGTGCTTCATGCAGGCAGGGTCTTCCTCTTGCCTGAGGAGACTCGCACAGATGCTGTGGAGAGCTGTCATCCCAGCCGGACTCTGAGCAGGTTACAGAGCTCTAGGTGAAGAAGGGAGGTAGAGTAAGCTCTGGATGGTCCCTGGACCAAGAGTGCTGGATACAGTTGAAACCAAAGTGCACCCTGGGTGGCAATGAAGATGGGGCTGGAGATAAGCCAGATCGGTGTGGAGCTGTTGGTGTTTCCTGGTGATGGGGAGGCGCAGGATGAGGGGACTGGAGGAGAGACTCATGGCACAGCCAGGTGAGCCATGTGGCGTGAGCGCTGTAGCTGGCCTGAACCAAGGTTGGGCAGTGGGGATAGAGGTCGTTGTACTAAGGAAGTCAAGGCAGCAGGACTCTGGATGGATCCTGGAGGGCAAATCACTGTCCTGAATTCCAGGATGATCCACTGTCCTCAGTCTAGTTTGATTAAAACCCTTTTGGAAATGGCACTGTTTATAACTCCTGTCCAAGTACCATTAAACAGCTGAAGTTAATCAGTGAGATTTTAATTTTATCCATAAATATTCATAAATATTATACTATATGATATACAGGGCTAAATAAATATATCTTCATACATGAAAGACCCAAATGTTCTCCTCGTCTTCACACTGGGCATTGAATTGCCTCCTCCCTCCACTGTGTGTTTCCTCTTAGATCAAGCTGCTATGTAATCAGGGGAGGGGCCTCACATTGTACGGGGAGGAGCCTAATGTGGTCAGGGGAGGGGCGTCACATTGTAAGGGGAGGAGCCTCATGTAGTGAGGGGAGGGGCGTCACATTGTAAGGGGAGGAGCCTCATGTAGTGAGGGGAGGGGCCTCACCTGCAGCTTCCCATCCTGATGCGGCCAATTTAATGTTGGCTTCTTGAGTAACAGCTCCTTTTACCTTCTCTGGACACCCTCATCTTTTTAACACACTCATTCTTTGAAGAGGGGCTTATCTTTATTCTTAGGGTGTATAAGACCTTGTCAGTTGCTGCTATCCCTGGCCATCTTTAATGTAGTAATATTTATGTTTTGGAGAGAACAAAAATAGAAATGTTTATAACTGGTGGGGGAACAAAAAAAACAAATGCAACAGGAGTCATCAGCTTGGTTCTGTTTGTGAAAACAGTTCTCCCTAATTACAGCCCCTCTGGAAAGGCAGGGTTATTATACTGACCATATGCAATTAACTTGTCTCTTCTTCCTCTCTGTATGAAAATAGAATGCACTGCCCGCTTTCCCATTTCAGGGTGCCAAGCAAGGGCTTCGCAGCCTTCGGTGGACAGCGTCCAGAACTGACCTTTTCTTTAGGAGTTCTAAAGTCTCTGTATGGCATTAACTTTAATAGGGCTAGTATATCAAAAATAGAATTATAATTATGGAAAGTCAGTTAAAAGGAGGGTGAATGGTAAAATGAAATGAGATTTTTAATGGCTTGCCAAGAGTTATAATTAATGAGATGGAGATCTGGCCAGGCACGTGACCCTCAGGTAGGAAGCAGACAAAGCCCTGTGTGAATGGGTTCCGGAGGAAAATGGCTTTTCAGAAGGAAAGGAGAGTCTGTCTTGCTAGCTTCTATCCTCCCATCTCTCAGGTCTTCCTTCCTTTCTTCCTTCCTTCCTCCCTCCCTCCCTCCATCCCTCCCTCCCTCCGTCCCTTCCTTCCTTTCTTCTTCCCTCCCTCCCTCTCTCTCTCTCTTTCTTTCTCTTTTGATACTGGAGATTGAACCTAGGGATGTTCTACCTCTACACCCCCAGCCCTATTTTCTTATTTTTTACTTTGAAACAGGGGCTTGTTAAGTTGCTGAGGGTCTCGCTAGGTTGCTCTGCCTGGCCTTGCTCTGCCTGGCCTCAAACCTGTAATCCTACTTTCTCAGCCTCTCTGGGCTTTTTCTTGAAGTGGGACACATCGAGTATATTTAGGAGGCAACATTAGTGGTCTCAACAGATACAGGAGAGCTTCCCTGGAAAATAGGAAGCAGGCAGCGTGGTGGAGCCCCTGGAAGAAAGGCGTTCCATGCTCTACAGTGATCCTTTATTTGATGAGTCACTTGTAACTGTGCTCATAACATGAAGCTGCTTTTCATGACAGTGCTAGTTCATGAATCTGGTCGACTTCAGTATCTGCTCTGTGCAGTGAATTTCTCTGAACATTAGTTGCAAACAAAGAAAGATGACAAGACGCCGAAGGCACACCAGGTTGAATGCCTAACGCCATCCTGCCGCTCAGCTTCCTTGCACACCACGTGGGCTCCTGAGGCTGTACAGATTGTTTGTGTCTGATTAAACACAAGTCCCTTTGAACTTCTTGGGAGTTCTTTCCGCTTGCACTTTCTTGTAACTGTGTGCAATTTTTTTATTTTTTGGTTTGATTTGGAATCTAAAGTGTCTATAAGCCAGCCCCCCCTACCTCCTTTATGCTTTTCTTAAAGCATAAAAAGTTTGTGTTACTGTACCATCTGTTCCGTTCCCTACCCTGAGGCACAGAGAGGCAGACCTAGCACATGCGCATGTGCGCGCACACACACACACACACACACACACTACACCTCACACCTCTTTTTTCTTCTCTTGTACAGAAATTGGTTGATGAGGAGGCAGAAACAAATCAGAACAAATATGTAGCAACAGGTTCAGACCAAGTGTTAGTTTCCCATCTAATCACCACCCGTGGGCCCCTGTCTTTCGAGGCAGCTCACGGAGAAGGATCACATCTTTCTAGGTGGCAGGGGATGGAACTGGGGCTATAAGCTGTCACTTATGGGGAAGGAATTGGGGCCAGGGAGCAGGTTAGAATCTATATTTGTCTTTGGAAGCAGTATCCAATTTGGAGGCACTTAAGGTATGTATAAAGATAAATGGCTTACTGGTCTCAGGGATGAAGTTAAGTAAATTGATTCTAAGATCAACACTGTGGTGGCTGTTCTCTCTGCTCCACAGTGAGCCGTAGGTAGGTGCTGTGGATAGCTAGAGAGGGATTCAATGATGGTACTGACGAAGAGCATGAAATCCGTCCGTTCATTCCTGCGTGCCTACATTCTCTCCTTTGCTCAACGTTGCACAAGTTTTTTTTTTTTTTCTGACTCTGAGCATGAGGGGGGATCTTTTCTCATTCTGTCCTACTCTCCTCGATGTCCTGTGTAGCACGTCATTAAATACCATCTATGTGTTGAGGGCTAAAGATTTATCTTATGTCCAAACACTTCTGAGTTCCAGAACTAGCTAGAACCTACCTTATTCTTATCTCCATTGGGTTTTATTTTTTTTGTAGTACTGGGGATCGAACCCAGGGACATTCTACCTCCGAGCTACACCCCCAGCCCTATTTGGTTTTCTTTTTTTTGCGGTACCGGGGATTGAATCCAGGGTTGTTTTACCTCCGCGCTACACCCCTGGCCCTATTTTTTATACTTTATTTTGAAACCGGGTCTCATGAAGTTGCGGAGGGCCCCATTAAGTAGAGAGAGAGAGAGACCGGGAGAGAGAGAGAGAGAGAGAGAGAGTGAGCTGAGGCTGGCCGTGAACCCGGATCCTCCGGTCTCTGCCTCCCAAAGTACTGGGATTACAAGTGTGCGCCACCACGCCCGGCTTCCTATTTGGTTTTCTGTTCTGAAACAGGGTCTCACTAAGTGGCTTAGGGTCTTGCTAAGTTGCTGAAGCTGTCCTTGAACCTACAACCTACAATCCTCCTGTCCCAGCCTCCCAAGTACTGGGGTTACAGGCGTGCACCACTACTTCCAGCTTTCCATTGGGATTCTATTCAGGAGCTCTGCTTAGATGCACACAAGCCCTTGGATTGTTCCTCAGATCCATTTTCTCTCCACCTCTCCCATCTCAGGTCTCAGAAATGGCCCAAGGGTTTGAGTTTCTCCAGTGGAAATCTTGGGCGCTCTCCACAGTTTCTCACATTTCCTTATTTTGGACCAACCAATTAGTGCAAAGCACCTTTTCCCTCTGTCCCCTCGCCTCCCTCTTCCCCAGACTCTGTGGGCTGACCTGCTTGCTGCATTCCATGTCCTCTATAGTTGTTCCCACATGACAGCCATCAGAGCTTTGGAAAATGCCATGTTTTTCAGCCAGCACCCCCAACCCTTCCCACACCTTGGCTTTCCCAGGGCCATGGAGTAGGGGGTGGGAAGGAATACAGCCACAGGCCAAATCCAGCCCGCCACATGCTACTGTGAATTTTGTCTTGCTGGAGCCCAAACGTGGTCATTCAGGGTTGCCTATGGCTGAGGCTAGCAGAGTTGAGTGGTTACAGTGTTAGTGGCCATATCGCTCCAAAGTCTAAAATATCCTCTGTCCCTTTAACAGGAAGAGCTCTATTCTTCCTGCAGACTACAGCGGAAACCTCTTCCCTAGGCTCTTAGTAGAAGGCAGGACTGGCCCTGCTCCCTCTGGGCCTCCCCCCAGTCCCTCGCCGCCTTCCTGTCCTTACTCAGGCACCCTTGCGCCCTCCTCACCTCGGGCCTCTCCCCAGGTGGGTCCCTCTCCCGGAATGCCCTTCTCTCAGATGTCCCTGTGGCCTTTCCTTGTCATTTTGGGCTCAGCTTAAATGTCACCCCCAGAGAGTGGCCTTCCCTACAGTCACTATCTCGATGCTCCAAGAAACCCTCTAAAAAGGCCTCCTGTTTTATTGACATCACCACAACTGTTGTTTATTTCATTCGTTCTGTCTCCTCGCTCTGCCAGAGGGACAGTTTCCTCTGCTCATTTTCCTGCAGAATCTCAAGTTTCTAGAGCAGGGACAAGCACAGAGTTGCCAAGTGTCTGCCCTACAAAGAGTGGAGGGAACAGAAAACCACTCTGTGCCTGGTAGGGGATGGGCTAGGGCGCAGACGTTCATGGGACCAAGCAGTGATCGGAGTTGCCCTGACACATGCCCGGGAAGGGTCTGTGAAGTTGTTGGGGACACATCGGGAAACGAGGATGTGAACATGACAAGAAAAACTGAACACAGGATTCGCAGTGGGACTGCGCTGCTGAATTCACAGCCCTCTCCCAGGACCTCAGTGGGGCCATAAATATGGCCTCTCGTTTGTCTGCACAATGGCTCTGTGGCCTGCTGGGAGGAGGAGTGGTCGCTACACAGTCAGGCTTATGGATTGTGTCAGGTTAGTGCCTTGAAATGAAAACAGCCACAGAGGCACCAAAATAATCCAAAAGGGCAGAGCAAAAGCAAAATGTCATTTATTTTCCATTTCTCCTTGCGGACCTGTCTTTGCGGAGGTCTGTGATTTGAAGGTGTGGGGCAAAGAGCTCTCCTGGGGACGCTGGGCCATGGCAGAAATCCACCTCTGCTGGGAATAAAAGCCCTCAAGTTGGAAATGTCAGCTTTTCTTTAGTGTTTAAAACATGCACTTTTTTTTTCTTTTCCTAAATCTTTGATTTCGGGTGTTGGCTAAGCCAGCCTGGGAGTAAAGTGTGGACCTTTTATTAGACTGTAGATACCATTAGTTAACAGGCCATGCTGGAGTTCCAGAAAGTGCTTTTCTTCCTCCTCAGAGGAAATGGAAGGACGGTAGTTAGCTGAGGTTTCAAAATGGTTTTGTATGAAAGTGTAGAGAACACTCAACTTCTTTTTATGTAAAGGGTGCTGATGATTTTCTCCATGTCTTTCTTATTTTTGATGAAAGTTATTAAAGGCCATATAAAACCAATGGAATGAGATGTCATGCAAGTGCTATCACTTGCTGATGCCACATGATAGTTGATAACTCAGATGGGGTGGTTGGGCAGGGGCTCTTCTAAAGTAGTCTATGGTGATGACTTGCGGGGTGAATTTCAGCAAGTCCTCAGACTCTTCTAGATTATTTTTAAAATACTTTTTATTGGTGCAATGTAATTATACATCATAGTGAGATTAAAAGTGTTACAAACATACATGCACACGTCACTTGGTGTATTTCCCTCTGTATACCCCCCGCTCCCCCCTCCGCCCTCCTCACACATGTTAGTGAGATTGGTAGTGAAACCTCCTTGTATGGACATAAGCTTATTTGAACTGTTTCCTCCTCAATCCTCATTTTCCCCTCCTCGCCTCCCTCTGCCAGTCCCCTTCCCCCATTCTACTGTTTTCTCTCCTCATTTATCCTAAGTTCCTTTTGTTTCATATTTTTATTCTAGCATCCACATATGAGAGAAAACATATGACCCTTGACTTTCTGAATCTGGCTGATCTCACATAGCGTAGTATTCTCTGGTTCTATCCATTTGCTGCAAACGGCATAATTTTGCTCTTCTTTTTGGCTGAGTAACATCCCATTGTGTGCATATACCACATCTTTGTCATCCATTCGTCTGTTGAGGGACACCTAGGTTGGTTCCATAATTTGGCTATTGTGAATTATGCTGCTGTAACATGGGTATGCATGTGTCTCTACAGTATTCTAACTTCCATTCCTTTGCAAAGATAACCTAGGAATGCTATGGCTGGGTGAGGTGGGTGGTTCCATTTCTCATCTTTTGAGGAACCTCCATACTGATCTCCGTAGCAGCTGAACTAATTTACAATTCTACCAACAGTGTCTGCATTCTTAATTGATGGGTTTGAGTAGATGTGCTTAGATGTCCTTAATTTGTGTCTGTTACTAAAAATTTGTACCTCGTATATTTAATGATCTATAATACATATTGATGGAGCTTTTTGATCAGTGATCTCCTAGAGCAAAGATCTGTGCACTTTTTTCTGTAAAAGGTAAGAAAAGTGAATATTTTAGGCCTTGAAGGTCAGAATACTCTTCCAGTATAGTGCGAACACAGCCACAGAATATACACAAGTGGGTGGGATGGCTGTGTTTCAAGAAAACTTTATTTGCAAATACAGTGATGGGCCTGGATTTGGCTCATGGCCCATGGTTTGTTGAACACATGGATATGAATATTTATAAATGTTAAGAATTTTATAAATGTTAAGGATGACTTCTTTGCATGCATTTACAATATTTATTTGGGTATAAACAATTCCATGTAAAATGATTGTAAGAATAATAGGATACAGTTTATAAAGGCCACTTGAGCACAATCGCCAGTCAACATAAATTCCATAGGCAATGTCTGGTGGACTTTAAGGGAGGGAGAGGAGGTAGTGAGAGCTATTGAGAAGCATACATAGCTGGATGTGGTGGCATATGTCTGTTCTCTGAGTATTTGAGAGGCTGAGACTGGAGGATCACAGGTTCAAGGCCAGCCTCAGCAAGTTAACTAGACCCTCAGCAACTTAGTGAGACCCTTAAAAAAAACATAAAAAGGGTTAGTGGTGTAGCTGAGAGTAAAACACCCCTGGATTCAATCACCACATAAGTGAGAGAAAGAAAGAGAGAGAGAAAGAAAAAGAAGAAGAAGAAGAAGAAGAAGAAGAAGAAGAAGAAGAAAAGGAAGGAAGGAAGGAAGGAAGGAAGGAAGGAAGGAAGGAAGGAAGGGCAAGCAGGTGGTGGTATCTGGTACTCCATTGCTGTCATGGTATGTCCAACATTATATTGAATGCACATTCAGTTACATAGTCATTTATAGGTTGTATTACTTTGTTTACTGTGACTACCATCACAAGAGGGGTAACCTCTGACTTGGGCTTCCCCAGGACCACGCTCTGGTGTGATGATCTACTAGAGGGCCTCGCAGTATTCAGAGAAGCTGTTATTCCTACAGTGATGGCTCATCACAGTGTCAGGACGTAGACTGATTTAGCAGCCATGAAGGGCAGTTGGACAAAGTCCAGGAGAGCCCACGGACAAGCTTCTAGTTGCTTTCTCCAAGTGGCATCATATGTACAGTACTTAATTCTCCCAGAAGTGACATTTTGCAAAACATATGGAACATTGTCAACCAGAACTCTCCTTTGTCTTGGCGTCCAGGGATTTTACTGAAGTCTGTCTCATAGGTATGGTTGACCTTAGTGACTCAGTCTCTTGCCCCTCCAGAGGTCAGACTGATCCAGCCTGGCCAAAGGTCCCTTGGGAGCACATCAATAGTGTAGACTATCTAGCAGGACTCAGGCTCTCAGGCAAAGAATAACATTCTTACCAGACAGGTCATTCCGATGGCTTAAAGGTCATCCCCCAGGAGCCAGCGGGAGGCCAGCATTCCTTTGCCACATGCTTGGTTTGAATATCCCAGGCCAGCTGAGGCAATGTGTTACTGAACAAACTCTTACATGACTAATCCTGTCCCACAGATAAAAATTCTGCACCTGAGGTTCAAATCCAAGTTCACCAAGCACCAAGGACCATGTTATTTTCAGTAATGTATTGGGGGAATCGAAGATGGTTTTATTGGGATCGACCTCTGATTCAGCTGTGCTGGACTCCTTGGCAGTTACACCCCCAACCCTCCCTCCCTCTCTCTCTCTCCCTCCCTCCCTCCCTTCATCCCTCCTTTCCTTCCTTCTGGCCTTCCTGCCTTCCTTCCTTCCATTTATTTGTATTTTCTTTGTTCTAAGGAGACCCACAATTCATTAGTTTTCCAGTACTGGAATAACAGAACAAAGCCTCTGTGTTACCACGGAATCATGTTCTTAATATCTCCGATATGCACTGTCCAGCAAGGTAGCCACTAACCACGTTTGACTGCTGAGCACTGAAATGTGGCCAGCACCAGTTGAGAAGAAAACTAAGATACACATTGAATTTCAAAGATGTAGGAGACACACATGAGTTGAAAATATCTCAATCATTTATATTTTAATTACGTTAAAATATTTCAGATATATTAAGTTAAACTATAGGGATTATTTTTACATGTTTCTTAACATTTTTAATGTAGCTATTAGAAAATTAAAATTACATGTGCAAATTTCTTTTTCTTTTCAGGGGGGAAGCACTGCTTAAGAGCATTTATTATTTGTACGCTTTTTCTTAGGGCTAGGTCATAGTTATCTTCTTTAGGTTAGTTCTCTTGTGCATTCATTTCATCTTTTTACTCAAGTTGTAAATGTCCCGAAGGGAGAAGCCTGTCTTCAATGATTTTGTATCACAGTCAGTAATTGTAGTAGGTTATTAATAAATAGCAGGAACTTAATAAATAGTCATTGATTACATAAATGAATAACTGTGTTGTCCTAACATTCTTAGTGAGTGCATGTCTGCCTAATGTAAAGCTCCTGGAAAACGATAGGTCTGTTTTAGAAAATATGTTCTGATTCTAATGTGTAGCTAGACTCTCCATTTCTGCAGAGGGGCCACATTGGGATTTACAAGACTCCCCTGCACATCCCTAGCTTGTGCCCCGAGTTCTCATAGCTAGCTTCTTCTTACCCCCAAGGTCTGCAGAGGTAGTGGGTTACATTAGGGCATACACTTTTCCAACAGCAAGGAGACAGACAAGAAAATGAGCATGAACTGTTGACAGTAGTAGGACAGAAGCAAACTTTCTCAAAACTGAGGTCTGGCAATTCCTGTGGCACAAGTAAAATTCTGGACATTTAAAAACCATGCACCCTGACTGCCCTGGGATTCGCTGAAGGGATCCTTTGCAGTTCCTGGAGTTAGCTGCTGGCTTTGTGTCGGTCAGTCTTCTGGTTATTGCTGCTTCCACAGAAAGCATGTTTGACCACTTCTAGAAAACAATCTTAGTGCCTGGAATCTGTTCATTTTTATAATTTCAGTCACCTTAGCATCATTTGTAATTCTAAAGTTATAAATCTAAAGGAAATTACTTTTTAATGTCTTCTGGCATACCGTTAAGATTTTGCAATTAGATTTTATAGCCTAGAGTCATATGCTGCAGGTCACAAGTCAAGATTAAGATCCTTCTGCACAAGGTTAGTCACCCATAGGTGATGCAAGGTACCTCTGAGCCACCTAGAGTTTAAGGCAGGGGCAGGTCAGGCACCAGCGTCACAAGCTGATCAATGTCCAGGAGTTTGAGGGTCTTGCTTAGTTTGCATATTTTGCATAATCTTTAAAAAAAATCTGTCTTTCTTGATGGATAAGTAGACATTGTTTCTTGTGTGAATTACCCAGCAATAAAAACCAGCCACTGATCACCTTGGTTCTTATCTTAATTAATTGTTTCAGATAGTTTAATAAAATAGAAAGTATTGTGGTTTGGATTTTTGAAAATACACTTTTATTGGTGCGTTGTAGTCTCACATCACAATGTAGTTCAGAGTGATAGAGACATACATGCACACAGTACTTGGTGGGCTCCCCCCCCAGCACCCTCCCCATTCCCTCCCCTTCCTCATACATGATATTGAAATTGGCATTGATAATTTCACATAAGTACATAACTTCAGTGGAAGTGTTTCCTTCATGGACTCTCCTTCCCCGTCACCATCACCACCCTCCTTTGCTCCACTGGGGTTTCTCCTCATTATCTAAAGTCCCTCTTGTGTCCTGATTACTCTCTAGCTTCCACACATGAGAGAGAACATATGACCCTTCACATTTTCTGACTGGCCAATCTCACTGAACATAATGTTCTCCACGTCAGTCCATTTTCCTGCAAATTATATAATTTTGTTCTTTTTTATTGCTGAGTAGCGTTCCATTGTGTGTATATCCCATAATTTTGTAATCCATTCATCTGTTGATGGACACCTAGGTTGGTTCCATGATTTCGCTATTGTGAATTGTGCTGCTGTAAACATGAGTATATATGTATCACTATAATAATCTGATTTCAATCCCTTTGGAAAGATACCCAGTAGTGGTGTAGCTGTATCATATAGTGGATCCATTTCCAGTTTTCTGAGGAATTTCCACACTGAGCTCCATAGTGGCTGCACTAATTTGCAATCCCACCAACAGTGTAGAAGAGTTCCTATTTCCACATATCCTCATCAGCATTTATCATTGTTTTAATTCTTGATGATTGTCATTCTGATTGGGGTTAGATGGAATCTCAGTGTAGGTTGGATTTGCATTTTTTATGTATTTATTGGTGGAAAGGCCCATGTGTTGAAGGCTGGGACCCCAGCTGATGGTGCTCTTGGGAGCTGATGGAACCTTTAAGAGGTGGAGCATCGTAGAAGGAAGTGAGGTCATTGGAGGTGTGTCCTTTGAAAGGACACAGGGGACATGGCTCCTCCTTTCTCTCTTGGCTACCTGGCTGCTCAGAGGTGAGCAGCTTTGCTCCACCACACACTCCTTACCATGACATTCTCCCACTCCTCAGCTCTCAAAACAATATACTGCTCATGGACTGAAACCTCGGAAACCATGAGCCAAAATTAACCTTTCCTCCTTTTAAGTTGTTTTACTCAGGTATTTTGTCACAGAGATAGAAAGATGACTAATGCAGAAAGTTACCGAGTTCTTAAGGGTTTTAAATGAAAGAGAAGGCAACTCCCACCCGCAAGGCAGAGTTTGAATCCAGCTTACAGACAACTTTCCATTAGTGTCTTTTTATACTTTGCCAGATGTGTCAGAGGGAACCTTGAATGACTCAAAACTGCGTGGGCTGGAGTAGCCTGGACCTCGTGTGACACTGACATTTAGATCCTGAGATGTGACAAATGTTTGTTGTGTGGCCAGAAAAATCACACCCAACATATGAAAACTTGGAGTAACAGTGGAATTCATGAATCATGAACTGTACCCTTGCTTCAAAAAGATAGTGCATATCCGTTGGATAAGAGATGATAGTTGGTTCCTGTGAAAATCTGTGTCCTAAGACTTCTCTCAAAATGCATACCCTGGAGAATATCAAACCCAGTAATTTAGTTGTTTTGTATGATCCATGGTAATCTGACTTTGAGAAATGATAGGTCTACGCATCACACAGGAATCCCCTCCAGGCAGGAACCTGCTCTTTGCTTGACCCAGGGAAGGCTTTCTGTACCAGCTACCTCACCTTGCTCCTGCCCTCCTTGGAATAGCACACACGCATACACGTTTCCCACAATGTAATGGATTTGTGGCTATTGTTTAATGCTCATTTACACTGTGGATAGATATCATACCATGGGTTGTGGACTGTGTACAAAAAAAATAGAATGAGACTTGTGGTTGTCAAGTGGTGCTTGGATGGAGAAGACCTAAAGCAGGAGCTCTCAAGTAAAGACCAACTATCACAACTTTTTGCCTTCTCAGAAATCCACCAGTTGGGCCACTGCAGGTAGAGGAACCCAGTTCCAGTGTATTTTTTGCAAAACCTACAGTTTGTGGATGTTCCTTACAATGAACAAGTAAAAAAAAAAAGAATTAGTTGTATCATATGCATCGTATATCTATGCAAGAAAATCATAGGAAGATTCGACACGATACCTGACTCATTTTGGGCAGATATGCAACCAAAATAAAAATGTTTGAAAAAGAACTGTTTGCATTTTAAAAATACTGTGTTATATGTGCCATGTTTACTAATAATAATTCAAGTGAAAGATGCATTTATACTTTCTTGCTGAGTTCTTATTGTACAAAATATTCTCTCCTTGGTTATTATTCAATATTTTTGTTTTATTTGAAAGAAAAAAACACATAAATGAGACATTCGATCATTTTCCTTAGCAAATTTGAGGCCATTTTCAAGACTCTAATATAGTATTTTGAATATTTCTCATATATAATATATACATATATGCATATATAAATCTATATGTATGTATTCTGTGTATGTGTGTATATTATATATACTTTATTATATATTGTATGTATATACTGTATCTCTTCATATACACTTATGCAAATGCACATACACAATCTATGTACATATGCATGATGAGCATATTGATACCTTTATGTATATATCTGTATATATGTCTACATATATATGAATGAATATATTGAGATATATATATATTTAGATATTTAGATATAGATAATTTTGGCCCTTTAAAATATTGCTGTTAGGGTTTGGATTTGGAAGGTCCCCAAAAGCTCATCTGTTGAAAACATGGAGCCCCAGCCGGGCGTGGTGGCGCACGCTTGTAATCCCAGTACTTTGGGAGGCGGAGACCGGAGGATCCATGTTCGCGGCCAGCCTCAGCTCTCTCTCTCTCTCTCTCCCTGTCTCTCTCTCTCTCTCTCTCTCTCTTTCTACTTAGTGAGGCCCTCTGCAACTTCGTGAGACCCGGTTTCAAAATAAAGTATAAAAAAATAGGGCCGGGGGTGTAGCGTGGAGGTAGAACGGCCCTGCGTTCAATCCCCGGTACCACAAAAAAAAAAAAAAAAAAAAGAAAAAGAAAACATGGAGCCCGATGCAGCAAGGCTCAGAGATGGGGCTCTCAGGCAACGGTTGGGTCAGGAGGGCTCTGCCGCAGCAGTGGATTAATTCACTTGATGGATCAATGGTGACTGGACTGCTGGCAGGGGGAGCCTGGTTGGGGGCAGTAGCTCACTGGGGCATGTGCTGGAGGGTTGATCTTCTCCAGATCTGCCATGAGCTGAGAAGCTTCCCTTCACTACACCCTTCTCCCATGATGCTCCTGACTTGGAGCCAGCCGACCATAGTCTATGAGCCAAAATAAATCTTCCCTCTTCTAAGTTGATCATGTCAGGTATTTTGGTCACGGTGACGAAAAGCTGACTAACACAATTACTATTCAGAAAGTTTTATGTGCTCACAGAAGTCTGGGAGAGAACGAGCCATAGTGTTCTTACTTGAATAATCTACTCGTGCAGAGATGGGAAAGAAATTAGATTGGCGAAAGGGTCTTATGAATTGTGATTTTCTACTTCTGTGGTCATCAGTGTGTAACCTTAGGCAGATTATGTAACTTCTTCGGCCACAGTTTTATTAACTCTAAAATCATGGGCTGGACCGCAGGATGGCTTTGTCCTGCTATAACCTGCTTGAATTCTACTAAGTCCCAGGTAGGAGTTTTACTGAAAATTATTGAAGACCATACATTTGGAGAAAAACATTGATCAAATACTTTCTAATTTTTCTACAAAGCTAAAGGAAGACACAGCATATTTGCATATTTCTGAGTTACCTAATGTTACCAGCACTTTTCTTGGAAAATATTATGATGAAAGAAAATTTCCCACAGAAAAGATGTCCTTTAGCCAGACGTGGTATTGCATGCCTGTAATCCCAGTACTTGGGAGGCTGAGAGAGGAGGATCTCAGGCTCAAGGACAGCCTCAGCAAGTAGTGAGACTCTCATCAACCTAGTGAGACCCTGTTTCAAAATAAAAATAAAATAGGGCTGGGGGTGTAGTT
>PVJS01006614.1:0-59129 GCA_004027185.1 Glis glis
CGGAGGATCCGGGTTCGCGGCCAGCCTCGGCTCTCACTCTCTCTCCCTGTCTCTCTCTCTCTCACTCTCTCCTTAGTGAGGCCCTCCGCAACTTCGTGAGACCCGGTTTCAAAATAAAGTATAAAAAATAGGGCCGGGGGCGTAGCGTGGAGGTAGAATGCTCCTGCGTTCAATCCCTGGTACCGCAAAAAAAAAAAAAAAGAATTTTATAGAAATCAACTTAGCCAAAATGTCATTTTCTTTGCCCATTCCTTTGAAAAACTGTTCTCCCATTCACAAATATTTGTCATATCAAAATGCATGAAGTGTGGTTATATGGCATTCCTGAAAGCATGGTTTTTACTTATGAAATACATATGTTAAAGAAAGAAACTCTCAATATGTGTTTATATTCCATTCAGGTACACTTTCTATCTTTTCCAACCTGTGGGACACATTTACAAAAAAAAAAAAGCAATTCACCTGCATTCTACCAAAAAAAGGCTATTAGAGTTCCTCATACTGACATTTACTAATTCATAGTTCTGATTTGCCTTAATGAAGTAGCCGAATGGGAATTTTTGCCAATTAAACATAAGGTTATCAATAAAAATTCAAACACTGTATATGACATTTAATTTCAAAACAGCCTACCCTGAAATCCCACCCGCAAATCAAAGCTGTCCATTCAAAGACAAACTATCTATTGTTGCCTTCAGAAAACTCTTTACTAGTTGGGTTCCCTTTATACTAAAATACTTCATGGATTCCTATGACATTTCACTTTTCTCTAAATATATAATTTTCTAACTTCATTTGAACTATTTGTAAATGTTTTTTTATGCATCCAACACTGAAGAACATGGAATGTTGTTTAACAAGCATCCAAATTCACTGTTCTCCATCAGAAAGGGGAAAATATTATATTGATAATTAATTTCCCTATAGGGTAATAAGACATTTTTCTCTAATCATCTGTGGTTGAAAAGCAAAGGCAGTATTTTGCCACTGTGTGCATATTGGCTTAGGTTTTCAGTACATTTTAGGGTTTATTTTTAACCTTGGCTTTCTGTTCGAGCCAAAAAAGATCATCTTCTTCCTGAGGATTTTTCTCCTCTTTTGCTGATTAGCTATAGAACGAGGAGAAGCACCTGATGGGCCACATTAAGAAGGATGCTAAGCGGT
Organism: Glis glis; assembly: GCA_004027185.1. NCBI lineage: Eukaryota > Metazoa > Chordata > Mammalia > Rodentia > Gliridae > Glis > Glis glis. The sequence goes on from PVJS01006614.1 coordinate 1,165, forward strand.
TTACAAGTCTCAGTAATTAATGACTATTTTTATCACAAAGAATATAGACTGGCTTCTTCCATCTATCTGAAACTCAATGTAAGCCCCTATAAGCCTCAATGCAGCATAATTGGTGCAATAGAGCTGAAAATGAGACGGAGGATATAATGCGGCTTCAGTAATCCTGCCTTTAGCTGAAGGGGACAGTAGAAGCCCTGGCAGCCTCTAATGTGGTTACCACGAAGATTTAAAGTCAGCCAGCTGTCTGATGTTCCTTGGGAAGCCCACATCACTGTTTACATCCTTAAATAGAGTTCAAATGTTTCCAATAATTATATTTATGAGAATGATTTACTGTGGCAAACAATTTGCTTCTCAGCCTTTTGGCTCTAATTGGATGTTTTGTCCAATTAGGAACAATCATGGACTGTGTACTCGTATGAGGTTTTTATTCTGACCACCCTGTGCTTATAATGTGCTCTCAAACCTCTTGGGATGAACAAATGGGTTTTGCTTTCTCTGTGTTGTTATTAAAAAACCCACTCTCTTGTAAAGCATAATATGCTAATAATAGGTCTGGGGACTCAATTGGGAAAATTTAAAAAGCTTCACATTCATGAAGGCATGCTAAGTGAGACCACAATAAGTGCTGGGTAATGTGTTTGTTTTAGATTTGTGACCGTCCCCTCAACAGCCTAGATAGCACAGCAATGTCTAAACCAAATAAGCTCCCGGTACGTTTTACACAACATGGCTGAAAAGAACACTCAACACAAAGAGCAAACAAAGAGAGGGGCTGGGAGTACCTTCTCGGAGATGCTGAGACAAGTCCAGGTTATTTCCAGCAACCTGTTCAAATAGCATATAAGCATTTCACGACTGTTCTTTCTCCCAAGGCTGCTACCACCCTTGGTAGGAATAAAAGACTGGTTTCTTTAAAAGAATGCTATGTTTGGAGACCAGCTAGCAATATGTTCCTTGAGTATTATATAAAAGTTGCATGCCATCTCTGTGTTGAAGTTAGAAAATCTTTCTAAAAATGTCTCTTGAGTATATGCCCACTAATTCAAAATCAAAAGACACATTGAAGAAACCAAATGGAATCAGATTAATCAAGGGTACTTCAAATCTTTTAAGTTATAACTGATGAAATCCTATGCTGGGATGGAAGTCCAAAATAATATGTGTTCCATTACCCCATTACCTAAGAAAAGAGGGTTTCAAAATGAGCTATAGTCTTCCGACAGTGCCTATCTAGTTCATGGCTTACCAGGGTTCTTTAGTAGAGGGAGTAAGTTCACAGAGAGTTGCAGATGAAGGTCCAAGAATAACTGCAATTGTTGAATGAAACAGGAAAGAAAATAAAAGTAAATTTTTAATTTGCTCATTGCAAACAGCACATTCATTATAACAGAACAGATTAGGTATTACCAGTTATTTTCCTTTGCCTATTCTCACAAGGTTAAAGATTTTGCTAATTGGAATTATAGAGTTTCCTGTAACAGATTTGGACACATAAAATTTTATTCTCTCTAAACTCAAAGTTGAATAATGTTAAGATTCAAAGTTATATCATATAGGCAATAGTACACAGGTAAGGTAACATATCGGTTAAAGTTGTTGGACTTTGCATTTAGATTTCCTGGAAGCAATTCTTAATTCCTCTAATTACTAGCTGTGTAACCTTGGGAAAGTTCCTCATTTAATCTATAAAATGGGTATAGTAGCATATAATACCTTATAGATCATTCAGATGACTAAATGAGTTAATGCATAGAAATACTTGGAATAGTACTAGTGTATCAGAAGAACTTAATAAGCATCAGTTACTACCTAAATAATATCTCTCAATGTGCATGTATGTGTCCATATTTTCCAAAGTATATATATATTGCAAATTACGTTTCATATATAGTATTTGATAAATAATATTTCATATATAGTGTGTGATAAATAACCAACAATCTTGTAAGATAGTATTTTTAAGAGATGAGTAAATAGAAACCCAAAGATGAGAGAGAGAGAGAAAGAGAGAGAGACTGTGTGTGTGTGTGTGTGTGTGTGTGTGTGTGTGTCACTTTCCCAAGGTCATGTGCTTAGGACATAGTGGGGACAGAACTGGCATCCTGTGATTCTGACCTGTACTCTAAAGTGCTTTCACTTAAAGCCCTCTCACTGGTTTTCTAAGAGCACTGATAATTTGGCTGAGAGTGATCCTGGTGACAGAGTCCAAGTGAATGTAGGGACAAGTAGTTAAGAGAAAAAGATCCAATCTACAACATGAATGAGATAGAATGGAGAAAGAACACAGAAATGGTTAGAAGAACAAAAGAAGGTGATCAAATGGTCCAGAAGTTATGGAGGTCTTTCTGTCCAGGTGCTTGGTTAGAACTATTCTATACTAGATGAAGCACTTCCACTTAATCGTTGTGAACAATTGCTTCAGATAAGCAACATATGACTTATTTTGTATTTAGTTATTTCCTGCCCCACAGTTCTATGACATCTTTCATGTAGGTTCCTGAAAATCTACTATGCCTAATCTCTTGCAAATGAGCAAGATAATCCTGTGCCTGTCTGGACAGTCTACTTCAAACACACCCGGATTCCTTTTAATAAGATTTTCAAATTGACCGATGTGTGCATGTATACTTCTATCACCCTGAAACCCATCAAGATGTATGATAACTATGCACCAATAAAAAAATTAAAAAAAAGATTTTTAACATTATAAAATAGGTGGATATTATAGCTGTACTCATCATAATTGTTTATTTTTATGAGCTATACATACTGTCAAAAGGACACTAGCTATTCTGCATAAGAATGTTAATATGGAACACTGTGCCATATGCTTGAGCCCTTCCAAAAAATCATTTCTATAGAACACTCTCCATGCCAGAAATATCTCCTTTATTGTTTCATATTCTCCAATGTAACATAGGATGTTTTGAAAATATTAATGTTTTTTGCAGTTTGGCACCCCTGCATCTGATGTAAAATGATTTCCTCACTGGATAACCTTGGCTACATCTGACTCAGAACAATTCTCCACATTTTCTATAGGATTATCATAGTATTACATGGTTCTGTTGCTACAGTGTTATTGCATTAAAATAATAATGCGCCCAGACAGGATTCCAGATTATAAATTATTTTAAGGCAAGAAAAAAAAGTCTTTTTCTCAACTACTCTGGAGTTGAATATTCTCATGAATCTATTGTTATTTGTATTAGAATACCTATATGCTTAATTTTAGTTTTGCTAGCTTCCTCCTCACTCTCACAGTTTTATAGAGATACTTTTGACTTTTGTGACTTAAACTGATTATGGCAGTATTAAAATCAATGGGTAGAAGTTAATGAAAGCAAATATCTACCAAAGAATAAAAAATTTTAAAAACCTAAAGAAATTATGATGCTCCTTGATTGATGTACATACATACAAGTTTTAAAATATCAGGAGTTCTTTGCTACTGGAAATGTTTAGAAGTAATACATTCATCTATCGCAGATATTATCACGAGGATTCCTGACTCAGAAGAAAGATTAGACAGAGGTCTCCTGAAATTCCTTGATTCTCAACTAACTCACAGTAGATCTGTCTCAGACTTGAGCTGAGAAATTTCAAAAGAAGAAATCATAATTTTAATTTAATTTCCACTTGATATTTGGAAATTAAGCTTGAAATTCTATGAATATTTGTTATGTAATTTTTATTATAAAATTAGATTAATAATATCAACTACATAGACTTAATGTAAGGATTGAGAGAAATAGCATTTTAATGCCAATGCAATTCTTAGCATAAAGTGAGAGCTATATATATATATATATATATATATATATACACACACATACATATATATACATATATATACTGATATATATATATATATATACTAGTAGAAATCAAAGTTTTAAAAAGCTAAGATAATGAGAATGTTTTTAAAAGTTGTAAAATACACTTGTGCCATATTTTTGCATAAGAATTGCACATTCATAAAATGCTTAAATAATTTTTATCAGATCAATATATCATTCATGTATTTCAGTGATTACTTCTTGATCTATTAGTATTTTTTTCTTTGTTTATGCCATCCAACTCATTTATCTTGACATCCCCTGAAATTGTTTTAAAATGAATCCAGCAATGTGCTTTTATTGTTTGTTAGTTCACCTTTTGGAGAAGCTATAAATTCAGTGATCATTGTGTTTTGATGGAGTATCTGAAGTGAGAGGCAGAGGAGGGAACCTAGAAGTATTCACTGGAAGGAATCTATTTAGTGTTGAGTACAGAAAGAAATGTCAGTGTATACAAAATGAGGATGGTAAAGGCATGCAAGGAGAAAATAAGCACTAAGATCCCAAATACCAAGTGGAAAATTAAGAAAACTGGGAATCCAATAAAATAATAACAAGGGATTTACTAAAGAGTTGGTTCAGGGTGGGGATTATGTCCTTTTGAAACACTAACTTTGAATCCATACATCTTTATATATTTGGATAATAGAGCCTTGCATGGAAGGAAGCAAAGTTTTCTGGTCAACTCCTCTGCCTGCATCAGGATGAAATCCTCTCTAGTCCAGATACTGGACTAGGAAAACACTTGCCCCATCCCCACTGTGTGGTAATGCTTTCATAATGTTAATTCAAAATTGAGAGTATAGTACAGGTGCAATCAAATAAGGTCTATTTAGATCCAACTTAGGGAAGACAGGTTTTGAAACAGGATCAGAAGGGATTTGTGTTGTAGACAAAACTCAAAGGTCATGATGAAAAGAACTTGAGTTAAGTATAAAAAGGCCAGATTGCATTTATAAGTTCAACTGAGCCCTGGGGTACTACACACCATTTTCTTTGCCAACTGACTTAGGTCATATCAGTAACTATAATAAATCATGAAGTTACATGTTCATGAAGTTCTGCCTGGCCTGTTGATTGACCTCTCTGCCTGCAAGGAAAACCCAGGAAGTGATCAATGGAGAGATCCATGTCTTCTAGGCCTTTAATGATGAGAAGCCTGGGATGAGAAGAACTGTTGCACCCTGGCTTTTCTGTCACTTAAAAGGGCAGTGTGAGCCGGGCGTTGTGGTGCATGCTTGTAATCCCAGTACTTGGGAGGCTGAGATAGGAGGATCGCAGGTTCATGGCCAGCCTCAGCTACTTAATGAGGCCCTCCACAACTTAGTGAGACCCTGTTTCAAAATAAAGAATAATTTAAAAAAGGGCAGTGAGGGGTGTGTGTGGAAACAGATCATGAGCATTTTATCCCAGGCCTTTCACAGGTACCATCTCCTTTAACATCTGCAACAATCAACTCAAGATGCAATGTACTTTATATTTTGTGGCTAATGAAACTGTGACTTTCGGAGTTATGAGTTCCAAACCACTCAGCTAGTTTGGTTTAAGGCCAGGATTGACTGAATTTTACATAGTATCTTCCTATCTTCCTTCCTTCCTTCCTTCCTTCCTTCCTTCCTTCCTTCCTTTTTCATATCACATTAAATCCTTTCCTACTGATTTCCTTTGTTTCATTGTTTTTCCATCTGTAAGAATATGCCTCCCTAGAATTTGTTTTTCTATCAAAACTATTGCAAAAATGAGGGCAGTAGTATTGTTGCAATAATAACACCTCAGGCTAACTCACTGAAAGGAAGTCTAAATCCTTTGTTGATATAAAACAAATTAACCTAAAAATCAGGCTTTTGTCCTAAATACAAATAGCCAGAAAACTTAAACACTCATTTTCCCCCCAAGATTGCAGTGCTATTAGTGAAGATCCTAAATTAATGTCAGTTTTTTTTAAGGAACTTCAAAGCCATTAAAGAAATAGCCAAATATCTTTAATATGGTACCAGTGTTATGTACATATGATGGCATTATAATATCCGAAACAATTTTCAATTTTTTATGGTACCGATTGTTATTCTCAGCTAATTCCCTGATTGTGACTTATAAATGAAAGTTTAATAGAATTGTCTTTATTCAAAGCTAGGGGGTCACTGGTGCCTTTTCTGTACTAACATATTCACTTTCAAAATCCTAGAAATTCTTTTCAGTAAGACAAGAAACCTTCTTCCTACTAGGGTTACAAAGTTTCCAAATATAAATTGAAGTGGAATCTGCATAAATATTTAAATGCTCCTTGGCCTATTATTATCCTTGTGTTCATAGTATGAGCTTCATCTATGAAAGGAATCAAAGGCTGAATTTAAATTCTCTACCAGGATAATTACCCATTGCATCTAATTTGGAGGGTAAGTTATTAAAGAAACTAGGGTCATCTTCTTGTGGAGGATAGACGTTAGCTAAAATCAAGGTGTGACCCTTTCTGTCATATCTTAAGATTAATTTCTTTCCCTTGTGGTCTTTGTTCTTGCTTTCTTGCTGCATTAACCAATAAATGTCCACAGTTCCTGTTGAGAATGGATATCTATTTGCATGCAGACTGCTACTGTGAAAAGTTATGTGGTCATGATTCTGAAATAATCCTGGTGGGTGAGTGTGGATATACCAGTAGTCTCCAGTGATGTTTTTAAGAGATTCTGAATGGGTCTGAACTCACAGGCTTTTAAAGAATTTTGAATCCGTATCTACTTCTGGCTGCTGCCTGCCAGCTCCAATTTCTTTACTTTGCAGGACTAATCTCCTTTTAAGGAAGGGCATTAACTTACCAAAAAGGAAATGGTGTGCTTATAATGACAAATGAACATGACTCTTCTCTTCTATTTGATAGAAGGGCACTTGTTCCGTCTAAATTGTGTATTCTTTTGTAAACAGACTCTCCAGCCCTCTAGCTAGAGGAATCAATGCCCTGTACAGATGGTGCCAAACCTTTATTCAGAAATGCATGCACTTGATTCATATTAAAGTTTTGATATTTAACCTTCTGTCTAAACCTAAAATCAAGGCCCCAGGGCAAGGACAAACATCTTCATCCTTTTAAATTTAAAAATTTGTTTCAAACTATAGAAGAGAAATTAAATTCCCAGAATGATTTGAGTCTGTGAGCATAAAAATAGCCCTCTAGCATAGTATGCATTTATAACAAGAGTCATAATCTAAGGATCAGTCTCTCAAAATGAGAATGAGAATCAAAAAGAATTACAGGGAAAAAAAAGTTGTGCCTCTAAAAAGACATATATAAAGCCCTATGAATGTAAAATCCAAGCCAACCTAATTAAAATTCAATCTTATTTAAACACATCTCTATACCCAGTCCTCCAACACACATATAAATATACACATGAAAAATACAATACAACCTAAAATTATGCTATTTAGATTTTTTAAAAAGTAATTATAGGACTTAACTCATATAGCAGCTAGGGAAATTATCACAGGTTGTAGCTACTGCCACCATAAGAATTGGTTTCAATTCAGCCTTTAATGAGATCAGCAATTTCTATTCATTTTCATGGGTACCTACTCCTGTAATGAAAAGGATTAATTTGAAGTCCTAGAAATGCATCACCTAGCTCGTGTTGGAGGGTAGCTAGTCTATGGGCCATAAATATAAATTCTTCAAGTACTAGGTTGACTATTTCATTAAAACTGATGGTGTTTTAGTATTTCATATGCATAGCCATGCAAAGGTTGTGTAAAGCAGGATTTTAATATAGAATGGATTTGAAGAGGAAAAGATGTCATGGAAAGGTGATCATTCGTTACTCAGAGATGCAGTAGTGGGGAGGCAAGTGGAGGAATGCTTCTTTTGTCAGGCAAGTGCAAAATAATCTCTGAATCCCACATCTGAGATAGAGAATGCAAACGCAGAAAAGGGGTTTTGTGCCATGATTACCCTTTAAAGCCAATAATATTAATTTATTCTGTTTCTCCTATGTCAAAATCATAAGGCTTGGAGGGCAGGATTAGAGATTTAGGAGAAGGTAATGCAGGCATTATGGATCACTCTCATGACTCAGTCCCCTATGAGATGGCCCCTGACTTTAGGTGAATATTTCCCAGTAGTCCTGCTCCAACTCCACAGCTAATGCCATTCAAATAGACAATGTTGAAAATGGCAGCCCACTGCTATGCTAAACGTGAGGGAGGCTGCAAAACTGACAGCAGATTCACAAATCACAAGCCTGCTCAATTCTCTGAAAACCAGCCATGAATGACACTCCTTGTATAATGTAAGTGATGCACATGTAATGATCATGCAAGTAATTTTGTCCCAGTTTGATCAATTCACCGAGGAGGGAAAAAGATAGCGAATTTTTTTTCACATGAAAAATAGGGGCATGTGGTCCCCTGGTGTTTTAAATTTTAATTAGGAGGGTTATAGACTTAAGGTTTCCATGTTTCTGTTTTTTGGTTAAAAGAAGAGTTGATTCCTATTTTTAGAGTTGACCATTAAAAGTGTTTTAAATACCAAGAATTATTTTGTAAAACAGTGATACTCCATCTAATTTTTTAAAGTGGAAATCATGCAGAAAATGATTAAATGCGTACTTCCTTGAAAATTATTTCCAGAAGCTATTCTGATTCTTAACACAGTACTCATCATCTTGCAAGTGAATAATAACATATAATGATTCTTGGCCTTGCTGCGGGAATCCTGCTTTTGGACCAGTATCCTCTCTGACATCTATAAACCAGTGACAAGAGAAGATCACCAATAACGATGTCCTGGACTGCAGTCAGCCGTGATGCACCGAGCCCACGCAGGGGTATTGTCCTTCCCAGCATCAGACAGGTGAATAGGAGGATTGGTAAATGATGTATGAATCCTTCTTCTGGACCTAACAGAGGCAGAGTGTTTATCTTCCTAAATATTTGTAAGACTCCTGTCACTGAGATATATAATACTCCAAAAAGACAAAAAGAAGAGTAAAAGAAGAACTTAAAAGAAAGAAGTCATCTTTCAAGCCATTGTGCTGCGCAGCAGTGGGGAGGGTGACTGCCAGGTTGGGGTAGCTCTGGGCTCTTCAATGAATGTGTTTATGTTAAACAAAAGCCATGCATCACTTCAGTGAGAAGAAAAGGACAGAAAACATGGCCAATGTATTACTCTCAAGTTTTCACTTGGTTGTTTTGTTAGTGTCATGTTAATCAAAGCCATGGCTGATAGAATATTATATGGATAGGAAAAGCATTCATCTTTTTTTAATTATCCAAACTGGTATGGATATTGACACTGTGTGTGTGTGTGTGTGTGTGTGTGTGTGTGTGTGTGTGTGTGTGTGTTAGTTACTGGGGACTGAACCCAGGGTTATTCTGCTTCCAAGCTATACCCTAAGCCCTTTTTTATTTTTTGAAACTGGGTCTCCCTAGATTTCTGAGAGTCTTGCTAAATTGCTGAGGCTGATTTTGAACTTGCAATCCTCCTGTCTCAGCCTCCCAAGTACTGGGATTATAGGCATGCACCACCACGCCTGGTGGATATTGACTTCTAAAAGAACATATTTATCCTACCTGCCCGTTTAACTACTGACAATGAAGATTTAGAATCTTTAGAGTTTGATGAACCTGTAAAGTCCATCTAATCTAATTCTGTCATTTGAAAGACTAGATCTAGGGTTGAAAGACTGGCATGTGTAATACCTCAATATACATTCTAAAATAAATTATGATTTTGCCTATGATAAACAGTGCCTAAAATAAATAAGCCCTTCTCAGTTTATGATTGCATACCTTCTCTCTTATGCAAGCATCAACACATTCTGTGTTCAGGTTTCCATTTTAAGTGAGATAGAGACCCCCTCTGCCCCTCTTAGTTCTTATGTGGGTTTTCTGACTGGATGTAGTAACACAATTAAAAAACTGATTAATAAGAGAGCAGTATCAAGGTTTTAATAATTATACACGTATCTGAGGATCTCCGCAAGAGAATGAAGTCCAGAGATATGACCAAAGTATGATCCTTTTCTACTTTTTAGACAAATATAATAAAATTGGGAAGGAATGACAAGACAAATGGTATCTGGACTAGGGTAGTAAATTCTAGGGATGTTGCTATGAGATACATGAAAGGGGTGAGATATATAGGGGTTATTTCAATTTGTTCATTCAGGTTCACTGCAGCCCAACAACCCATTTCTGTGATCAGGGCTATTTTTGAGCCTTGGTATATGAAGGAAACCCCTCACAAAAGAAAATGCCTTGCTGCATGTGGGGAAGCAGGCCAGGTGGCCCTTTCTGCAGTTCACTTAACTGATTTAAGTTTGAGATAATCAATATGCCAATTTGGCATATTTTGAAATGGCATGCCCTTAACTCTTTCACCATATATATCCTCTTCCTTTAAGTGGTGCAGGGCAACAAATGTAGTGATAAGAGCTGGTTTGATGTTAGACCTACTGCTCCAATATGGTGCTTCTACCTCCCAGGACTATAAACTCAAGCAATTACTTTATCACTCTGATACTTAGTTTCCACCCATAAAAGGGAATGCATAATTCATAGGGAAGCTATAAAGATTAAGTGAAGCAATATTTGTAAAGTGGCTAGTACATTGCAAGCACTCAATAAATATTAAATGTCAGTATATTTTCATACAGGCCCAAGATATTTCAGTGAATAATCAGTGAAAAACAACGTTTCCTTAATTTTGACTATGAAGTAAATGTTAGTCACAGTTTGAAGAATGCAGAACAGAAGATGAAGAGGTATTGAAGATGCAGATATCTGTTACTTATTACAATCAAGTCCCCATGTGTGATTAAATTTCAACTTCTTAATGACTGACAACAAACTAGAATAATAGGTCATAACATGTAATTGCCACAGGTGATAAAAGGCTGGTTATTTCGGGCTATGAGGCACCAGAATACTTACACTGCATTTCCTAATCAGGCATTATGTTAAGAGAAATAAGTCAAATGCAGAAAGATAAACTCCACATGTTCTCTCTCATATGTGGATATTAAAAACAATATTCAACCAGAATGTGTAGTAGTGATTCCTAGAGGATAGGAGGGGTTGGAGGAAAGAGGACTAGGGGGAGGTTACACAAGGGAGCCCAAACACAGATAGGTAGAAGTAATAAGTTCTGGCGTTCTAAACACAGTGGGAGACTAGAGTTCACAACAACCTATTATATGTTTTCTGAATAACTACAAGAGAGGAGCTTGAAGGCTCTAAACACAAAGTAATGATAAGGAGATGAAAACATTAATTACTATGATTTGATCATACATATTGTACACATGATTGAAATATCACACTGTACCCCACAAATATCTATAATTATTAGATGTCAATCAAATTTTTAAAAAACATTTAAGGAAATGCAAATGTTAACTACTTTGATCATTGCATAGTGTATGCAAAATATCACAGTTCCCCATGAGCTTATATAATTAAAATAATAATTTAGAAAAGAATCCCAATATCAGCTTCTGATTAGATGTGACTGTAGCAGAAAAAGCCTGATCCAATTGAAACTCAATGTATTTACAGCATTTCTATTGTCTTAAATAGCACATTTTCTCATACAGTTACTCACTGATTAACAAATTTATTTTGAATGCTTACTATATGCCAAGTACCATGCTCTTGCTAACAGGAAATAGTAAAATTAATAAAACACGATAGTGCTTACAATTGACACACACATTCACACACACGCATACACATACATTGTAATCAATTTAAAAAATTGAACAAGATAACCTTCTACAGACCTAAAGCCCAGTGAATGTTGGCAGGTAGATACACCGAAGAAGGGTATTGTTAGACAAAAATAGCGTGATCAAATGTCCAGAGAAGGGAAACTGTCCTTTTTCTCCTTTCTTTGTCCGGCAATATCCCACTCTTTTTAAAAATGCCCAACACAGCCGGGCGTGGTGGCGCATGCTTGTAATCCCAGTACTTTGGGAGGCGAAGACTGGAGGATCCAGGTTCGCGGCCAGCCTCAGCTTGCACGCGTGCGCACGCACACTCTTTCTCTCTCTCTCTCTCTCCCTGTCTCTCTCTCTCTCTTTCTCTCTCTCTCTCTGTCTCTCTCTCTCTACTTAGTGAGGCCCTCCGCAACTTCGTGAGACCCGGTCTGAAAATAAAGTATAAAAAAAAATAGGGCCGGGGGCGTAGCGCGGAGGTAGAACGCCCCTGCGTTCAATCCCCGGTACCGCAAAAAAAAAAAAATGCCCAACACAAATTAAAAAGATGACTACTCATTTTTCCCCATCCCCTTAATTATTCTCTTCTCATGAAAGAATATTGTATCTTTCATTTTGCCTTAGTAAATTAGGAGCTTCTCCAGATCAGGAATGATCACTCAGCAAGGCTAAATCCCCTAGGACCTCATGTGGCACCTGCCACAGAATGGTCATTAATGAATGTTCATTCGAGAATATAGGAAGTGAGGGAAAAAAATAAAATATATATATATATATATATATGAATGATCAGAATTAAAAAGAACTCCAGGGCATTATAAAGAGATCAGAGAGTCATGGTAAGAATGTGTAAAAATGTTAAGGAGTGCCAGGCCTGGTGGCCTATGTAATCCCTGTACTTGAGAGGCTGAAGCAGGAGGATCACAGGTTCGTGGCCATCCTCAGCAACTTAGTGAGGCTCTCAGCAACCTAGTGAGACTCTGTTTTCAAATAAAAAATAGAATAGGGCTGAGGGTGTAGCTTGGCGGTAGACTGCACCTGGGTTTAATCCCTAGCACCACAAAAAAAAAAAAAAAGAAAAAGTTGAGGATTGGTCTAATAAAGGAATCCTAAGGAACAGTTTTATATGGGAGAAAGAAAATCTAAGAATAGAAAATTGAGAAAAAGTAAAAGAGAACTAGAAGAGCTTATTGTTGGAGGATTTGAGGGACAAAACCAAAAGAAAAAGATCAAGAAGTCTTATTACTCCTGCGTTCACTGGATACTGTAAAAAATTATTTCAGAGCAGAATGAAAGTCAGTGCATCTAAAGGATTTTTTTTCTTTCCATGCTTCATACATGTAGACTTATGAATATCATATCATAGAACAGAATCCATAAAAGGTAATATGATATATCAGTAGATTTATAAAGAGTCAGTGTTATTTTTGAAGATATTTCAATATAAGATATGATTTGCACAGGGACATCATTTTAATAGCACATTAGATGAAGATTTTGTACTTGCTAATGACTTTATATGATGAATTATTTAAAAGCCTACCATTATGAACAGTTCAAAAAGTTCTAAAATTTATACTATCACAATTAAACAATATGGAAAAGCCATTGTTGATGTAGGATTAAGAAGCCCACATGCTATTTTGGAATCAGTGGTTGGTATTTTCATAAGGAAAAGTTCATGATATTACAAAATACAGTAGGAGGAAAATCAGACTGCCCAAAGTTAATTTAGCTTGTAGGTAGGCTATTTTTTTTTCATTTTGGAAAGTGTATACAGGTTGGGAAGGTAGGAGTAAAAAGTGAAGAACTGAATATAGATGACCAGCTGTCCAGAAAATGTGCCTGATTCAGTTTACAGAAAGTATGTAACTAGGTGTTTAGATGATCATGCTTAAGTTTAAAGTTATTTTAATTCTTTTTTTTTTTTTTTTTGCAGCCAAGAGATTTATTCGAGCGGCGGGGTCAGCGATGGGGAGGGGGTCAGAAGAAAGGCGATCAGAAGAGAGAGAGAGCACGCTGCTGCGCTTGGGATTAAATACAGGCCTAAACTGAGTTGGCCCGTTGCCATTGGATAATTCTATTGAGAGTGAAAGGCAAATTACAAATTGTGAGATCTGGTTAGCTGAGCTAATCTAAAACAGAATAAATTTATAATGAAGACGGACTTTATATATTGTTATATAATGATCAAAGAAAATATTTTTCATAGTAATTTGTAGGTGACTATGTTTTCATGGTGGAATTAAGTTAGTAATCTAGTTTCATATTCTGTGAAATCACGTAGAAATTAGTATATTATTCTTTCCTCCTTTGGAGTATTCATTCAACCATATAACTATTCATTCAACAATAATTGAATGCTTATTATTATATGTCAGGCACTGTGGTAGACACTGACCATTTCACTCTATATATTTCAAAAAATCTTCAAGGAAAATTAATGCAGTGATCTTAAAAATCTAACATTTGAATACCACTACTTGAGTGTTTCATCAGATTAACATTCTCTATTTACACTATGATATGTCATATCTGATGTCCAGATATCATACCAGGCATAAAAAACACCTTTGGTTTTACAACCAAAATAGAATGGTTAACTAACATATAGTTATAGGTTTTAGGTTAATAGAAAATTGTGACAGCGTGCATATAACAGATTATTTCATGATTCCTCATTGTAGCTACATTTTTATATTAATCCACCTACTAACTATCCCACTTGCATGGGCTAGAAAGCTTTTTGCTCTGCCAGATACATAATACAATCCCAAAGATTGTAGGGTAGGGCATGAAGGTGTTGCATACCAAATGATAGATGAATATCATTTTGTTTCTTCAAAACAGAGAAAGATGTCTTTGCTTCTCAGTGTAAACGGGGCAGTAGAGGGTGATCATTCAAATTACAAAAAGACAACCCACAAGGAGCCAAACTACTTTACACATACTCATATGTCAAGTGCCCCACAGAAACTAATACATTTAACATGCCACACAATACTTCCCAACCTGTGGGAAAACAGCAAATGTGTTATTTAAACTCAGTCTGTGCTTAGGGGAATACTTTGTTTAAAAGAGCAGTTTTTATTGGGAAAAGGGAGGTTAAAACTTCATAGCTCCAAGGCCCGGTTCTATGTGTAATTCTTAGAGGCACAATACTTCTCCCCAGTTTATAGATAAAAAGTCTAGTCTATGAAGGGGCACCATGAGTGGGGTAGCATGTCCCTGGAAGGGAATGAGATATGAGAGTTAGAAAATTGAGTTTTCTATTGAAAATGTTGAGTTATTTAATTCTCTGTGATTCAGGGTACTGGCAAATGGTTTTACTTGGGATACAAATCCTTAAATATTATGTTGTAAAACATCTCCAGAAAATGGAATCTGAACAAAGCCATTTTTCTTCCATTATATCCTAATAGAACAAAGAAAAACAAATGTTTATTATACTCCATGCTTTATTAAACTACCAAGACCATAAAACCACAGTTTTTCCTGTGGTTTTATGAAAACCTTTTCTTATTTTACTCACTTTCATGAAGACCATGAAATGGTTTCATTTACTCCCCAATCATTAGCAGATTTAGTGATGTACTTGATTACAATATGAAAACTAAAATAACAGTTTATCAAAAAACCACAGCCTCTTTATCTGCTATTTGAATGAGGACAGACATGTGCTAAGTATTCATTTCAACTCTTTTTTTCCTTTTGCATCCACATTAAACAGAACTTCTAGATAAAACTTCCTCGAAAATTTCCATTATGTAATTTTCCTGCTTAAAAATAAAGCAATCTATTTATAACATCATGTATTGAAATGCCTCTTCTTGTTATTCCAAGTCTTCGATAATCTGTCTCCATCCAATCTTGTAGTCTAGTCTCTAAGACAATAATATTATTGATAACAGTATCATTGAGTTATAGATGTGGACTGTAAAACCTAAAGCTGTTGACCAAGGGACAGATGTGTGATTGTAACTTAGATATGATGCCAAGACCAATTGTTATAACAACTAACTGCCTTCCATTATCTTTCAATATTAAGCTCCATATTCAAGAATATATATTTAGTTCTTTAGGAAAGCATGCATTCTTAAAATTCCTGTGGAACGCTGTGAAATCAAAACTCAGCTTGCCTCTTAAAGGCCTCAAAACCTTCTTATAAAATGCAGGTGTTGATTTTTACCTAAGAGTCTCTTGTCAAAAAGAGTTATTGAGATTTTGTTGACATGGGGAAATAAAACTACATTGGCAGATTTCCAGGCTATGGAGCTGTGATTAAATATCATTCTAAAAGTGAACACTTATTGACTTCTTATTAGGTTCCAGTCCTTCTTTTCTCACAATAATCCTACAGAGAATGGACAATTATTTTCCCTAGTTACACGGTGGATAATTGTTCTGCAAAAATGTTGAACAACTTACCGGAAGTGACAGAGTTAGGCAGGTAGGGAGTTGGAAGAGGAACCCAAGTGGTCCAACTCCAAGCCATGCAAATAACCACTGTGCTAAGCTGAGAAAATCTTTTAAGCATCTAAATGTATGAAGCATATTAGCACCTACATGTATGAGACTTATATTCGTAGATTCCATTTTCTTTTTTTTTTTCCGGTACCAGGGATTGAACCCAGGGGCGTTCTACCTCCGCGCTATACCCCTGGCCCTATTTTTTATACTTTATTTTGAAACCAGGTCTCACGAAGTTGCGGAGGGCCTCACTAAGTAAAGAGAGAGAGAGGGAAGAGAGAGAGGGAAGAGAGAGAGAGAGAAAGAGAGAGAGCTGAGGCTGGCCGCGAACCCGGATCCTCTGGTCTCCACCTCCCAAAGTACTGGGATTACAAGCATGTGCCACCACGCCCGGCATGTAGATTCCATTTTCAAAAGAAAATGATTTTCTTTTCTTGCTAAGGCACAACAATTTGAATATATAATATGGCTATTAACATATATAAAATGCTATCTTTGAAGACAAAGCAACACAGCATCCCACCGAAAAAACACACAGGTGTTCATACACACAATTACAGCCACAGTGGTAAAATGTGCTTCTGAAGTCAGATCCTGTACTGCATTATGATGCTTATCAACTTCCCCAGGAAATAGGAAGTCCTCCTCTGATAAGCTTCATGCTTTGACCATAGAAAAGTAGCTTTAGGTTCAAGAAGTGTCCCTCCTTCAGGCAACACTCCTACCAGCTCTGCTCATCTTAAGATCTTGGCACTGTTAACACAGTGTTCACTACCATTAGCAAGCTGGGAATGGTGCATAACGAACAAACAGCCTCGGGGAGCCATGGCTCACGTAGTCCCCAAACACTGATGAGCATGGAGATTGAGCTATCTTTTCAACCTTATTACTGTTTTTAAGTTGATTTCAAGATATGAGGTCTGTGGAATGAAGAGGAGGAAGCCCAGTACTGCTGACATAACATTTGTCAGAAAATTGCCTTGGATATTTTATCAACACAACACACTGTGTTTCAGATGAACTGCACTATTTAAAAAAGACAAATGCTAACATTATATTGTAATATTTAGACACTCTTTTCCTGGAGGTCAGTGGAAGGACACCAAGTAATTACACTATAATATAGGATAATCACAAAGGTGGATATTATTTTTACTAAGTAGTCATTTTTATTATAGCAACTTCTCATCTCTAACACTCTTCACCCCACATAGAAATTTAGAGACCTGAATTCACATGTAAATATGTACATTTAAGGAGGTGACACCCTCCCTTAAATGTTGCTTTTCATTCTAAGGCACATTCTAAACAAGAGGTTCTCTTAAAATGGGAGAAGTGAAATGATCTAATATTGGTATGGCTCAGAAATAATAATAATAATAATAATAATAATAATGAAGAAGAAGAAGAAGAAGAAGATGCTCTTTCAGTATTTTCCACTGCTGTTAAAATTGAATGTTTGCCCAGATCACAGGAAATGCTTGCTGCCTCCTCCTGGCAAATTTATACATTAATAATGGCAGCAACTGTACCATCTTGTCTATCTTGCTACTGAAAGCATCACCCTGTGACATAGTGAGAATTTAAAGTTCCTAACCTTCAGCTCAGTTGATTGGAAAGTTTTCATTAGAAGTCAGTCCTATTGCAGCTCCATAACCTACATTTTAAAGCTCATTATCCTCTGTTTTAGCATTGATGAGCTAACGACTATAAGACATTCATGAAAACACAATCACAGCCTTAATAAGTGCTTCCACTGTGTAATCTACTGTAGCAACGATCTATGCATCACAACTGCTTAACCAAGTCACAAATTTACATTGTTTATATAAACACACATATTTTTATATATAAATATACATGTCTATGTGTGTGTGTGTGTGTGTGTGTGTGTGTGTTTGTGAGAGAGAGAGAGAGAGAGAGAGAGAGAGAGAGAGGAGGTGTATGGGTATATATTGTAGGGATAGAGTACTGGGCCTTAAAATTTAGATTGTTGCCTTTTTTCTTTCATTGTCATGGATTTTTTTTCTTCCCATACTCCCATAGTTGTTTAACACGAACAACTTTTTTTCCTCCATCAAACAGCAGTACTTACCAGGAATGCAAATAACCCTGAGACAGGCTTGATGATCAAAAAAAATGTTAATCATTACATGCACCATGGTACATCCACCAACCTCTAATGTATTTGGTTTTCTTTCTCTTATACTGCATGAAATAAAATTGTAAACTGGTTTGCCTAAAATATTCCTTATTATAGTATAGCAATCAAAATGACTATATATGTAAAAATAGAAGCAAACTTATATGTGTTTAGGATTAAAAATCCCAAACTAAAATACGATGTGTACATTCAGGGATACATGAAATTTTCTCCCTTTTCCTTAGTCTTCATTTTATTTAATACAGTAAACATGCAAATATCAGAACTTTAGAGTATAGAAAATGCATCTGAAAGTATTTTCCAAAGTATACTCCTCTAGACCTCTAGATGGCAAGCTTTAGTAAATTTTTACGACTAGCCTAAATTCAGTTTCTTACCAATTCTGTATAATCCACCTATTGAAATGATTTTCAGTTTAATAAGCTACTCAAATGTATTTGTGCTCTTATGGAACAATGCATGAAAAAAGGGAGTTGCATATTTTTTCCCAAAATGTAATCTTTTTCTTTATGAACACCCAAGTGTAACAAGATGCTGTCCCCATGTCTCGTAACAGTGCCTCTTTGCAGCTGGGTGTCCTGGAAAAGTTTTACCTGATAAATGATTTCAACTGGCTTCTTAAAATTAACTACTCCTTTAATTATAAAGAAATTTAGAGAGCTCAGTGGACAATAACAAAAGACCTTTGAGAAATATAAAGTAGAAGGTATGTGTATGAGTCTGACCTCAAAACCCTCTCTACCTCATGCTTGCCTTTTACAAAACAAATACCTAACATAACCAAGGTCCAAAGCATGTGTGTCTTTGTGCTATATCATAAATGTCTGTTTAATTCTGCAACCATTCCTATCCTTTCAGTCAAGTTAAAAATATTTCAGTGTTAACTATACTTAAGAGTTGTTATGGGATGTATATGAATCAAATTAGTAAGAGTTGATAATTGAAATTAAGTGAGTGGCACTGAAATGGACAAGTCCACTTTGTCTCTAACATCATTAGCAAGAATTTTGATGCATAAAAGTCCAGCTAAATTTAAGATACCAATGCTAGATTTTCAATGAGGACTTGAGTAATATCCTAAAGTTAGCACTGGCTGTAAGTAAACTCATTAAGTAGTGTACTGGATATTGTAGAACTCTTTTCTGAAAGATGGTTCTTTAGCCCCATACATATAGTCACTATGGGAATGATATTTTAGTGTAAGGTAATACTGGACACTTACCAAATCTGGGCATGTGTCTCAATTAGCATAAGCATCTGACAAAAGCTGGAACAAAGTTATTTTCAAATTTTAACTTCTGGTCACCTGCATGGGTCAAACAAATCTCTAGCCATAAAGTTGGTGAGCCAGTGGCAAACAATTTTCCTCCTGTGTGAATTGTAGAATAGGAAAAAGCAGAGAGAGAGAGAGAGAGAGAGAGAGAGAGAGAGAGAGAGAGAGATTGTAAAGATCTCATGGTGGATAGAGTTTCTAGGGAATTGGGCTCATTATTCCAGTTTTCTTTTGTTTTGAGATGCTGGGAATCAAACCCAGAGCCTCAGGTATGCTAGGCAAGTGTTCTACCACTGAATTACAACCCTGACTCTCCAATTATTTCTGAAGCTGAACCATCTTATCTGTTGAACCTTTGAGATATCTTAGAAGCCATTCATTGAAATATCAATTTACTTAAGCATGCTTAAACTCTATTTTGAAAATTTGAAGTCAATAGAATCTTAACTAATATTCATTGTTCTTTTCTGTCATTATATTTAGAAGGAAATCATGTTAGAGCCAAATGAAGTTGCTGATTTTAATTATTATTTATGCAAATATTAATCAAGTGTAAATAATTCCTTTAAGATACAACATAAACATGATATATGTATTCTTATAAAATCCAAGCCTGTTCATTTTTATTTATGAAAATAAACAAAATAGGACTTCAACACAAAGAACTTGGTGACCGTGTATATGTAGAGGACTCAAATAAATAAAGAGAATAAGATTTCCCTGTTTATAATTTAAGTGTAAATAAATTCTTTGATGGAATACATGCACGTATCTTCCAAGAAATAACCTAAAATGAAGACTTTGTGTAGCTCTTAGACTATATTTTTTATTAAACCGTGTGTGTTAAACTGAAATAGGTATAAAGGTGAAGTCCTGTCTTGAACTCAATTCTCCTATTCACAAGCCAGATGATCTTTCAAAAGTTCTTTATAACTCAGTGTCACATCTTTGCAAGCAAAAGACTTCTCTTTCAACTCTAAACCTTTAGGTTTGCTCTGTAGATGCTTTTCCGAAGCTCATGGAAGTTCTCTTCATTTTGTATGGTGAAAAATGCAGATGGTATCCACGAGGGGTTCCCAAAGCCCTGCAACATGGAGAACACCTTCCTGAGAATGAAGACAATTCACAAGAGAAGAAGAGCAGGCGAAGAGAGGGGCCCCGGAACACCTGCACCTCAAGTCAGTCCTGCCCTTTGACTTCACATGTATATGACCTAAAAATTTCCCATTTCCCCCAAACCAGCTTGTATACAGTTTCGTTAAGAACCAAAGCAGTTGTGAGAAATACATGGAAAAGCTTCCTGATTCCTGTTTTTCAGTGAAACCTATTATTCCTTCTGACTCCAAAGAGCAGAATTACAACTTAAAAATAAGAGGGAAACTACTTGTCATTTGCATGCATTCCAGATTTATATAGGAAACCTTATTATGTTGCTGTCTAGACAAAATTACACATGTAGAAGCAGCATACATTTCCACCAGATCATATACCCAGATGTTTGTGTTCAGAAATATGCTATTGACATATAGTGATTGACAGAATAAGGCTTTCAGAAATTTTGAGACCCTTCAAGAAAAAGTGGGTCAAAATTTAAAACATGAAATATCAAAGAGATTTATCTTTTCAAACATAAGATTAGTGAGTCTTGCCTAACATATCTTCAAGTGAAAAATATAGAGGGGTTTTGCATTATAGCAAAAGTGTCCAGAATAACTAATGTGACTTAACTGAAACAAACATTAATAACATGTAGGAGAAATGTTTTAGTATTTTCCCTTGGTTTTCCTTGCTCTGTAATGTGCCAAATTTTGGATATCAAAATATTTATAAACTGAATACTTGCAGAAAAGTATAATTGAAATATTATAAAATATTATTAAGGATACTTAGCTAAAAACTGGAATAATGCAAGTTAGAAAAGAGAAGTCTCTGGGGAAAAAACCAAAAAAATAAAATAGACACGATGTCAGAAAACCTGACTCACAATTCTTGACCTATCATTTGCAAGAAATGATGTCTTGGAAAAATTGTGTGATGTCTCTCATCTTAGCTTCCTGATCCATAATATTGGATGGATATGATAAAGAGTTCTGTGGCTGTCATCACAGCGGCCTTTCCTGGAAACTATCTACCACCCATGTGGGAACAGCAGCACTACCTCTACCCTCATGGTACGTGTACGAAGGTGATCCCAATCTGTCATCAGACCCTTGGCTAGAATCTGAAAACCAGAGAGAGGCAGATGCTCTTCAATGACCACCACAGCTGGGAGAGGACAGCTAAGAAGCCTCTATGAACAATAGTTACTTCCAAAGAAAGAAAGAAAGTTACAAATCTCTCCTGTTCAGATGCCTGAGTTGTTCAGCTGTTTTGTAATACCTGATGCTTGCGGACTCAGCTTTTCCTTGGAATCACTAGCCAGTACATTCCCCCCTTTTATCTCATCTTTGAAATTAGTATCCATCATACTCTGCCAAGAAAATTATTAATCTGCAGCTCTAACTTCATAGAACTTTAGAAATAAGATATTAAATGTAGAAAGACTTTGAAAATTTTAAAGCCCTACTCAAATGTAAGACAGTGTTACCATGACTATTACCTAAAACTAACTCCAAATGTTTGAGGGACTGTCATGTAAAAGAAGGATTTCTTATTGTAAATATTCAAGTGGCAGCATCAGGGAAAATGGTTTGGTGAAATCTAAAGGGAGAAATATTTCAGCTCAGTTAGGTAAGAAAGGAGGTTTTAAAAACGGGAGTCTTCTAGTTTTTTAGTGTTCAGTCCAAAATTTTATGACACTACATCTCCATGATTTAGTTCCAAAGGTTCAACTTGTCTATAGTCTATAACAATATTCCTTCAGTTCTATATTTCTTTGGATAAAAAACTACCTTTCAAATTCTCCATCACTTTTATTTAATACATACCCACACATATGCACATATATACACAAATATATATGCACATGGATGTATCTACTGCTAACATATATTTTAATTTACTGTCCCATCTATCCATATAGTTTAAAAACTGGTTTCTCAAAAACTTGGTATAGTTAACAACTGGTGTTTTCTTTCCAGAAACCATTCCCTCTTCTTGTGGCAAGAGTAAACAATTATAATTTGAGGGAACCATCCATCCCCATTCTTTGTTCGTGTTTTTCAGGTGAAGCTGAATCTCAGAATGGGATTATTCAGGGTTAAGGAGGCAACCTCTGTTAAGACCATTGGTGTCTTGAATTTCCTTCTCATAGACATTTCTCAAGCAACAAACATAACCCAAGCTGGACCAGTTGGTGTGAAAATCAGAAAGTTGCTCTGGACCAATTAAATGGGCCATCAAGACCTTCACTGGGAATTCTGGGACAAAGATTCTCTTCCTCTTGTTGTGAGCATTTGACTCTTGAGATCTGTTGGCAAATCTTAGGTGACCATAGGGAAAACAATGGAAGGGTAGGGGCTAATATCTTAGAAACAGAGGGAGGAGTCTCTAGATTAAACCCAATGTTAAACCTATCATACAGAGGAACTTTTATGTTCCCAATGTTTTGTGGTGGTTGCTGTTTGTGGTGCTGGGGATTGAACCCAGGACTGGTTCATGCTAGGCAATCACTCTCCCACTGAGCCACATCCACTGAGCCTAGCCTGCCCTTTCAGTATTTAGGACAGTTTGAGTTCAGGTGTCTTTAAATTATAACTGAAAGCATCCTGAATAATGCAAATGAGGGGAGCAACAAACAAGATTGTCTTCCCTCTGTTTTTTTTTTCAAACTGCCCCTACTATGTTTTTACAAACTCCATACATCTGAACACTGACAATTTATGCTAGAGACAACATTCACAAAATCCACCAAGCAAGGGTTGAGACAGCAAAATTTAAAATATAAATATAAAAATGGCTTGCAAAAAAATACTTACTTACATGTCTCACAGACTATGAATTGCCTGCTAAATGGACTGAGGAAAACTCTGGAGATGTTAGGAAAATTATGTAATACATAAAATTTGTGTTCAGAACTATATTTATCCCCTCTCTAAATCCATGTACTTTCCTCCAAAGAAACATATACACAGAATATTTACCTCTGCCCATTAGTAGCTACCACATACCCTGAATCTTCCCGATTCAGGAAGGGTATTGGAGTATCAGAGTGGGGAAGGATGTTTTACTGTTTATTTCCCAGTTTTCTGCATTTGAAGAGTAGATATCTGTGTAAATCAACAAAAGATGAAATCCCACAACATTTATAAGGACACCTATATCAGAATAAGACATAAACTACATAATAGATATGAATGCCATAGTTCACCAATTCAGAAGTTTTTTTTTTAAAAAAAGAACTCATTCCTATCCCTTAATTTCTATCTCCAGTCCACATTCTGTCTCATTACAAAAACATCATTATTATAATTCTTTTACTCCCTGCCTTTTATTGTTGTCTCCATCCCAGGAGCAGGGACGAGGAAGTTGTGTATGCTAACAACTTTTGAAAAATATATTACCAAAAATAAAAACACTGGTCAAAATGTTTTCTACTCCAGAGAAATGAGGAGTTAATGAAGTAATTTGTGAAGTGAGGAGTTAATGAAGAACTCTGAATTAATCTGATTGTTGTAATAACTGGAGCTTTATCTTATCCCAATCTTCTATGTAAAGCCAAATATTGGTGTTTGGATAGATTTGGAAAGATAATCTCATGGTAGCAGTAGGAGTGGCAATGGTGAAATCTCTCACATCGGTGGTCATGGGCAGGAAGCAGACAACTCACCCTGCGCTAATGGGATGATTCAGAAGAGGGGGGAAGAAGAAGGAATGGTTTTCAAAGAGAATGTCTGAGGACCATAATTTGCATATAGTTTTCAGAAAACAAGTTTAATAAAGCAAGAACAGAAGATAATGAGCTGGGACATGTCCTCCTCTCCTGCACACCTGCGTGACCTCATCAAGATCAAACATAACCTGGCCTAGCAAGAAGTCAATTGGTAAAATAAATTATCAAAAGATATAATTAAGTAAGCAGGTAAACCTGTGCAAGCTTCTTGGACTTTTTCCTATCAAAGTTATAAAAATGGGGCTTTAGGGGGGTCATTCTATCAAAATTACTAACAAAGCCCACATCTGGCTTGGCTCTGATGGAAGATCACTCCTTAGAATCAATTAGGGCAATTACAAACCGGTGGTGCACAAAGCACATCTGTGGTTAATTGAGTAAAACATGGTTAACCAACCTCTTTGAGTAATAAGTATGTTGAAAATCAAAATCCCTGATGTTCCTTGGCGCTTTGTCCTCAGTCTGCTACTTAAAATCTGGCTTTTTTATGGATATAAAATGGAAAATGTTTGAAGAGGAAGAATGGGTGGCTCCGGATGGTGTTTCTGGCATGAGAGCATTAGAGAGGACGCCCTTCTTATCACCACTGAATGCTTTTAGTGTCTTACAAGATTCTCTTTGTGTGCAAGTCAGAGCACAGACAAAATGTGAAAACAAAAATAAAACCAACCAATGCACATAAACTGGAAGATGTATTGGTCAATAAGTTAAATATGAATTTTGATTCACAATGCCAGCTCTTATATTTTACAAAAAAATCATTTGTCATTCTCCTTCTGATGATACATTCTGAAAATTAAGTTTTAAGAGTTTTAATATACATTGCTGAACTAATATAAGTAAGAAGCTTATACATTCCTATACTAGTTTAATAATGCTTTTAAAAATAATTTAATTTGAAGTGATATCAAGCATGTAGATCATATTTGGATATTTTTCTCCTTGAATGTTGGTAGATTTAACATGAATGGATAAAATGGAAGACTCTTAAATCACTGTTGCGTATATAAGTTGAAGAAACTGTTGAATTGTATTAAGCCATAGGTAATTTGTATTTCTGGATATACTGTTACATTACCAAACCTTAGGCTTTCTTATTAAAAATATTTGTAATCAAATATACATATGTATTTATAATACATATGTGTGTGTTTTACAGTTAAATGTATTCATTTTTGCATAGCTAATGAGTGCTGACTAACTTTCAGACAATAAAAAGGTCACACTGTGAGCAGCCTTTCTCCCTATATTACCCAAATATGATCTTAGTTCAGCACTCCCTTTTGTTTTCAGGATATTCCAAGAGGCAATGGCCATGGAGTGCCTGCAACAGTAAGAGAGCAGAAGATACCACTTCTATTGGAATTCAGTATTTTCCAAACACGACATTTCAGAGTCACTCTCTAATGTATCTCATTTTCTTGAAGACAGAAAGAATAGCCAAAAACGATCTCTTCTGGCCATGGAAAGAGGGAGCTAAGAGCTAATAATGAGAGAGTTGGGGTACACCATCAAGGTCTGTATGTTTTTACTGAACAGCACAATTTCTAACAGAAGCTATTTGAGGAGTGGGCCCTTGTGTCTATGCAAAGACTACTCTCTAATTGCTGTCTTAAGCACCGGGCAAATAAGCAAGAACTATTTTAAAGACTCCAAACAGCTCACATTCTCCTCCTGCTGGGTACACTTCTAACAAGTTGGCATTAGCACACACCTTCCTCTGAATGGAAGAGAACAAAGAGAAAGAACAAACGAGATATAAAACAGAAAACAAAAATGCCCTAGGGTTCTTCTGAACTCCAGCGGCTTAGCCTGGGTGAATGGTGCTTCATCAGCACAGTGGGAGGTTCCCAGGCACACGGGTCCCATGCCCCAGAAAATGCCTCTGATGTACATCTCTAATCAAACTAAACAAAGAATTTTAAAGAGAGCATGGAAACAAAAAGTGGCATTCTATGTGGGAAGAATATTACGGCGTCTCACCTGCTCAGGAATCGTACTCTGGCATCACATAACAGTCTGGAGCATTTTCTCCCAGCAAAATTATTTATGTTACCATTGTATCACACTACATGAGGCTGCAATGCATAGTAATCGACAAAAAGAAGCCTCAGGTGACACAGATGGTAGCACCAATTGTTTAAGGTAAAAGCCCTGATCACAAGCTTTGCATTACAACTACTCTGACAAATGAAATCATCCTAAGAGGAAAATAGAACTTTGATTGAATCATAATTCTGAGTTACTGTCAACTCCCCCCATATCCACATTCATTTCTGGCGTAAAGGATGGCTTCAGAGTAAAAGAAGAAGGACACAGTTTTCTTGTTTCACATAAATAGAAATTAAGCACCGTAAGATCTTTTGAGATGCAAGAATTCCCATGAGGTTAGATGGGCTCAGATTTTAGAAAATGAGGATGCAAGCCGGGCGTGGTGGCACAAGCTTGTAATCTCAGTACTTGGGAGGCTGAGACCAGAGGATCCGGGTTCGCAGCTAGCCTCAGCTACTTAGTGAGGCCCTCCACAACTTAATGAGACCTGGTTTCAAAATAAAGAATAAATAAATAGGGCTGGGGGTGTAGCTTGGAGGTAGAATGCCCCTGGGTTCAATCCCCAGTACTGCAAAAAAAAAAAAAAGAAAATGAGGGTACAAACATGTGCCGTCTATAAGCACACCATCATTCCTTCATACATGCACTATCTCTAAGTATTCACTCTCAGTTATGTGGGAAGAGAGGCCAACATGATAATAGAGTAGAAGAAAAAAAAGATGCTAACCTAAGCTTAAATCTATTTTTCCATTTTCCCCATGGCCTACATGGAGGTATCAGTGTATATAAAAATAACAGATGCATAGAGCACTTGCACAACCTTTTCTGAAATGTTTATGGTTGTGATATCATGCTGAGAGTGTCATTTGTATAGCCTCAATATTTAAGATGTCTCTGCCGCTCTTTAGTTCCTTGCTCTTTATATTGAACAATGACATAGATGACAGAGAGAACATCAAATACAGCTGTCAAGTTTGATATATAACCCGGAGTCCTCGGAAACCCCGGGGTTCAGATGGACATAACCCTGCATTCGCAGTCGCTTCCTGGGCAGGTCTCACCTCGCACACCCAATGCGGCCTCTCTGTTATTTTTCTTTATGTCTGTTTGCTTCTAGAGAGCTAAGCCAAAGATTTCTCTTTTGTCAGTCCTTTAAGGTTCCGTTGCCTGCAGTTCTCAGTCCCCTTTCTCATTCTATCTATAAGCTATTTTGGCATCTTACTGTCTTTCCTCTCTTGTGCGTGACTTGCCTTGTGAAACTCACAGCTGCACGCTTCCATAGTGGTTGGCAGACTGAGCTGCAGGATTTCATTTTTAGTGGGTGTTATGGTACTTGATGTCCCTTCTGATGTAAATAGAGCTCTGAAATTTCCAGGCGGAGGAAAAAAAGAAGCATTCCATGAAACGTCTTATGGGTAATAGTAAAAGGCCTAAAAGAGATTAATGAACAAGCCCTACCTAGGATTCCTTTCTCTCATGTACCCAGAGTGAAAAGCTGGCCCCCATGACCTGTTCTACTGCCTCATTTTTCACCATGGCGAAGGGCGGTGCTGGAAAAGGGGATCATGCTTAATAACCTCCCATGGATTTCCAAGCTACTTAAGCATTCCCAAGCACAGGGAGAGCCTCTTTTTCCACTTATTGCTATTAATAATCATTTGTTAGAAAACTTACAAGGCAAACAGATGGCTTTCATTCCTGCATCTCCAAAGAATATCCTTGGCATTGAGAATGGTCATCGTGTTTTTTTAAGGTAGTGCTATGATTTCAGTCTTGTTCCAGATAAAGACACTTCCTGCATCTCTTTGGTGTGAAAGCCTATTCCATATTTCCCTTAGTGACCATGTATGCAGAATGGCTTCTGAAAGTTGTAAAGATGTCCATAATTTTTTGAGCTGGAACAGCTTCCCCCGAGGCTAAATTTATATTCTAATAACATAATCTTCAATTCCCATCTCCCTAAGCAGGCCCTCAGGAAAAGATTATTCTGAAGCCAAATCTATACTCTATTCAGACGTCTACACCATTAGTAATGAGAAATGGCTCTAACACAGCTCCTGGATTGTCACCTATAAGGCCATGTCCCCAAGTACTAGCTTTGGATCATAAGTAATTCTATTCATATGCATATCTATTTAGGAGCACTACGTTTCTGGCCTGCTAATAACTAAAAATATAGCAATGCAAAGTTCTGTGAGATCTGCCCAGACTGTTTATATTATTCTTTGTATTTCTCTCCTATGAAGAGACTATTGTTCTTATAGCAAGCAAAACTACAAATACTCTGAACACTTATTCAGCACCGCTAACTGATTGAAAGAAATTGATTCAGGGATTGTGCCCACGCTGGGGAGACACAAGAAGTCCAACAATTGCTACAGTCAGCATCTTGACTCTCTTTTTTATAGATGGTAGGGATGGCCATGTTGCATCTCAAGGCACAGTGCTAGTGCTTTATGGGAAGAACCTTTGCTGATGTATATGAAGCCCCTCCTTGTTTAAAAAAAATCTTGACCACAATGTGGTAAATTCCAAGAGCTTCACTGTTTTTCAACTGCCTTCCCTATCAACTTCTGGCAAAGCTGAGTATTGTCCTCAACAGTTTCTTGTAATAGAAAGTCTTGTGTGTAATGATTGAAGGCTTTTAGGAGTTTGATAAATTATTAACACAAAGGAGTATTTCTCTAAAGGCCCTCATGATGAAAGAGTGGAACCATTGCCCTTTCTGGCACTTGGCCTATAAGATACTCCACAGCACTGACTAATCAAAGAGTGAACATAGGCAAAAGCCAGAAGTTACAAAAAAGTGGCAGGTCTTAAGGTTAGTTCAAGGTCTCTTAATCTTTGAGAGTCTGTCAAGGTAGGAAATTATTTTCTGTGTAACCTTGAAAGGAGGTGAACATGGGCAACAAAAATTTCAACCTTAAGATTTTAGAGTTAGGACATTAGCTTTGTCATTAATGGGCTTTACCTTCTCAGATCAAAAATTTCCACATTTTATTGGAATATCTCATGTGACTGTCTCAGAAAATCTCTATCATCACCACTTCTATAGTTATCTAAATGTGCTTTACAATTTAGGATTATGACCAATTTAGGATTCTGAATTCAAAAGAGCCATGCTATTGAACAACAATGATAAAGCATTAATTTTTCACAGTTCTTCATAGAAATATAAAACTATTCATTGTAGCTAAGATGAACATAGCAAGGAAAGAGTAATGAGGGAGTTTACTAAGCAAGGTTCTATTTACACATAGAAACAATAACTAACATTTTTTAAGCATTTATCCCATGCCAGAGACCATTCTAATTAGTCTATATGTATACACAAATTTAATACTCTTAACAAAACTTTTAAGGTATTAGCTGCAGTAATTTGATAAAGATCAAACTGTTAATAAATGGCAAATACAGGATAAGAAGCCAAGAAGTCTGGCTTTAGAGCATGCTACCTTAACCATTATTCAATAGTGCCTATGGTCAAACACTAGCTTTGCTTTTACTAGGAGTACTGCTGGATTAAGATTACCAAAGCTCACAAATGTATCACGTATATATTGTGACCTTAGTGCTGCAAAATAGATTAGCTAAAACTTCAGTGACATACAGTAATGAGAATTCATCTGTAGGATCCAGTTGATATATGTTAGATTTGACTGAGTTCATTCATTCTTCTGCCAAGTGGTTCTATTTCCTAAGTCTCTGCTCCAGTCTCTGTTGGCATCTCGTTAACCAACATTCCACTGGTCCAGTGCAAGCCACAGGGTAAAGCTAAAGTAAGAGCTCAAGAGCCCTACAAAATGTAGATGGCACTGGGTATGGGTTCAGGGAGCGGTAAAGACATGGGTCATTATTTCAATCTACCTTAATTAATAACAAGAAAAGTGAATTGTATTCTATTCTACTAGTTTATTCATCCATCCATTCTGTAAACTCCCTTTAGTTTTATAAGCACTGACCTCATATCTTAGGCATAGCAAGATAATATTTAGAGGTTCTACATCAAAAAGGCTTGTAATATTATGAGTAAGACAGATAAGACAGTAGTTACAATACATCATGACATTTCAAAAAATGTTAGGAGAGCAAAGAGTAGGGCTCCAAAGAAGGGTTCTGTTTAAGCTGGGGAAAAGTGGAAATGACTCCTCTATGGCAATGCTTGGGTTGAATCCAGAAATGTAGGTGGTTCTGATAAGAGACTGAGAATAGCAAATGTGCCTAAAGTATGATTAACCTGCAATCAAGATGCCAAGAGGTAACTATTTGGAAGTCAGATCACAAAGGTATTTTTGCATGTCACCCTACACAGGTTAAACTATCTGAAAGGCAATGGGAAGCATATGAAAGATTTTAAGCAAGTTAATCGAATTTTGTATCAAAAGTGTAAGTAATGCCTGAAATTTTTCTGATATTTTTTTCTAATTCTTCATACTATAATACATAGGTAAGTGCTATTACATCAAAGAAAGACTTCTATAATTTTCTTCATTTTGAAGTCCCCAAAGACACTTTCTTTTGGATGTCCCAGAGTAGCATCAGGCCCTGAATGACTGTTTCACACTTACTAATAACCACAGTGTGAGGCAAATACCAAAGGGTTGACTTATGTTTGTGCACCAAGAAATATAACTTTCACACATATCATAAATACATGAGTAAGCAAGCCTGAAACATTGGTTCCCAGGGATCAACTTATGTGTGCTTTTGAGTAATCATGACCAAAGCCTGTCTTATTGGTGTACTGTGAAATATTACAGTGACAGGGGGCACAAAACAGAATGAAGGCAGACATGGGAATCAGAAGTCATGTAATCAAAACAATGGTAGGTAGATCAATTGAATATTTAATGACAACGGGTGAAGATACCTGATGTTTCCATCTCACAATAGAGTTGAGATTTCCATTCAGATTATAAATACCTGAGGTCCATGGACCAAATTAAAGATCTAACATTGCTAGTGAGACAAATGACTCCATGTCCAATGACTAGGGAATGCTCTCTATTTCATGATCAATAGTATTTGCCCAAATACATGGCTCCTATTCCTACTTTCCATGGGTGACTGATGCCCCTTCTGTGTGGCACCTTTTACTTAAAATATGTTAATACTTTAACCAAAAGCCATTTAGTCTGTCATAAGTTTGCTTATCTATAATCTAATATTGATTTTATCATTTATCTCCCTTATTGTAGCCCCTTAATACTTCAAAACAAAAAACACTAGAGTTTACAGTCAACAACTATTTTAAAAACATATATATATAGTCGAGTAAATAAAAAAGGACATACTTAGTTATCTAATGATGGAACTCCTCTGGTGAGTTTTGACCTACAATAAAAGCATAAGTTTTCTAGATCAATATATTCATGAAAACAGGCCTTTATACATGGGAAAATTTAACTTCAAGTAATGCATCTTTCTAATTATATAGTAAAGGGCAATAGATACTTCCAGGTAATCTTTGAAGCAGAAGAAGAAACAATTTATTTATTCTCTGATTTCTCATTCTTTTTTCTTTTGCACTTTATTACCATAAGGAAAACTTTTGAATGAAACACAATTTCTGTTTATAGATGACTGTCTTCTGTTAGTGTTGAGAAACCCTCTTGACTCCTAAATAATACTTTGATTATATTATGTATATTTCCCTGGCAACAAATGAAGGGAAGGAAATAAAATAAGCAGCCTCCAAATTGCACATTGATACATTGGGTGTATATGGATGCAACTGTGTTGAAACAAGATAAGCAATTAAAACAAGGTATTGCATGAGCCTGTAGTATATAAATCATGCACAAAGTAAAAAAATTTAGACCTTTTGGAAATATTGCTACTTCTGTTTGTTTTTGTTTCTGTTATTGTTTTACAGTTGAGGTAGAGACTGGAGAATTACCACATTTATCAAAATGCCTTTGTTTGCAAAGAGTAGAAAACACAACTCAAACAAGCTTAAGTAATAAAGATAATTACTGATTTGTGATTGAAAAGTCTTTCAAACAGTGCATAAACCATAGCTCAAAAGGTATTGCCATGAATTGCTTCTATTCATTTTGTATTTATAAACTCCTTTTCCTGTGTGGTTACTTCATTCTTCAGCAGCTTCTCCCCTCATGAGCCAAAATGTATGACTATAGCTCCCAAGAAATCATACTTCCACATTCCTGTCCAACAGAGAAGAGCATTTCTATCACAACTTCCAAATCAGTATCCTGAGATGCATTCTGACTGGACCAGCTAAACCACAGGCCAAACTTTGAACAAGTCACTATGGCCAGGAAACCATGTGCCACCTTGATACATGGTGATTGTGTCAATGTCCTGAAGCAGTTACCACATGAGCAGGGAGGAGATGTTCATTAAATCAGGGCAGTAGGCCAAGAGAAGATTAGGAGTCAAGTAAATGAATTCACACTGATTTTTAACATTAAATATATATATTAAATTATTCCTGCCAGAAATAAACTCACACATTTATAGTAAAGTGACTTTTGACAAATGTGCCAAGAATACACAATGGAGAAAGGATGGTCTCAATAAATGGTGTTGGGAAAACGGGATATCCATATGCAGAAGGATAAAATTAGTTCCTTATTTCACACCATATACCAAAATCAACTCAATGTATATTAAAGAAATGAACATAGATCTGTGGCTTTCAAACTACTGGAAATCATAGGGCAAAAATTCCATAACCTTGGTCTAGGCAACTTTTTTTGGATATGATCCCCAAAACACAGCAGCAAAGACAAAAATAGACAAATTGGATTACATCAAAAACTTTCTACCCAACAATGGAAACAATCAAAAAAGTAAAGAAACAGCTTATAGAATGGGATAAAATATGTGTAAACCATATATCGGATAAGAAATGACTATCCCAAATATATGCAAGGAACCCCAACAACTCATTAGCAAGAAAACAAGCTGATTTAAAAATGGGCAAAGAACCTAGACATTTCTCTAAAAAAGACATAAAAATGGACAAGAAGTATATAAAATATGCTCAGTGTCACTAATCATCATGGAAATGTAAATTAAAACTACAGTGAGGTATTACCTAACACTTATTAGAATGGCTATTATACATAAGATGAAAGACTAGCAGTATTGGTGAGGATGTGGAGAAAAGAAAGCTTTTAATACTATTGGTTAGAATGTAAGTTAGTACAATCATTATGGAAAACAATATTGAAGTTTTTCAAAAATAAAAAATAAAATTATGATATGACCCAGCAATTCTACTATTGGTTATATATCAAAAAGAAATGAAATCAGTATGTTGAAGGGATATCTGCACTCCCATATTCATTGAAGCATTATTCATAATGGCCAATATATGGAATCAACCTAAATGTCCATCATTGGCTAAATGGATAAGAAATATATAGTATATATACACAATAAAATCTATTTTATTCTTAAAAGGAAGGAAGCCCTGTCATTTTTACAGCATGAATGAGCTTGGGGGACATTATGTTAAGTGAAACAGGACAGGTGCATAAAGACAAATACTGCATGATCTCACTTATATGTGGAATCTAAAAGAGTTAAACTTACAGAAATAGAAAGTAGAATGGTGGTTACTGGGGACTGTGGATGAGAGGATGGGAGATTGGGGAGATGTTTTTCAAAGGACAATTTCAGTTAAATAAGAGGAAAAAGTTCAAGAATTCTATTGTACAAGATGGTGATGATAGCAAATAGTTAAGATATTTTATTTTGAAAATCACAGAGAGTAGATTTTAAGTCTTCTCAACCACAAAAAATAAGATGTATATAAGGCTGGGCATGGTGGTGCCTACCTGTAATCCCAGTGCTTTGGAGGCTGTGACAGGAGGATTGCAGGCTCAATGTCAGCTTCAGCAACTTAACGAGGCCCTCAGCAACTTAGTGAGACCCTGATACCAAATAAAAAAATAAAATAGGGCTGGGGGTATAGCTCAGAGGTAGAATGCCCCTGGGTTCAATTCCCTGCACCACAAAAAAAAGAAGAAAAGAAGTATGTGAAGTAATGTACATGCTAATTACTAGGTTGAGTTATTCAATGATGTATACATATTTCAAAACATCATGTACACAATAAATAGATACAATTTTATCAATAAAAATGAAATAAAATCTTATTTGCAGTAATGTATTTGGGCAGTATGAATAGGATACATAAAATAATTTCAATAGAGTAACAGAAAAGGAAAAATCTGAAATACAGTTGAGATTAAAGGGATTAACTAGATTAAGATAATTGATATCTATATTACCCCAAATAGAATTCCATAACCACTTTCCTTTGTCTCGGGATACCCCCCAGGGCCTCATCATTCAAAAGCCGTTGGAAGCTATTGAGTTCCATTTCCCATTTTATCTCCTACGAAGCCACAAACCCACTGTCTAGTTTTTCTCATTATCTTCTGTCATCATTCCTCTCTGTACCAGGAAAATGATAAGTAATACAGAGCCAGGAGGAACCCAACATATCATAAATAAGGAGTCACTGTCTCACCTGACTCTGGGGTGCTGAGTCTGTGAACCAGTAAGGACACTGGGTCATTTAAAAACTACTGAGTAAATATCACATGTTGCAAATTTGAACATATATTTCTGCATTGGAAGTTCTGCCTATTTTGTGTTTCCTCCATATTTTATCTTCTTTGAGTTATTTTATTGAGATATTTATACCTTAGTTTTTTTCCCTTATTGAGAGATTTGCACCTTAACTTTTTCCTAAAAAAAACTACGAATTATCCTTTGGTAGTGACTAAACTAAGTCTGAATCTATATCTTCAGGGATATATGCTATATTTTCATTGTTTATGTTTGCCAGGAAGAATTTATTCTATTTCAGATAACAAAGAAACCTACTGGCTTTGGCAAAAGTAAAAGATTAGCCGGGCGTGGTGGCGCACGCTTGTAGTCCCAGTACTTGGGAGGCTGAGACCGGAGGATCCGGGTTCGCGGCCAGCCTCAGTTACTTAGTGAGGCCCTCCGCAACTTCGTGAGACTCGGTTTCAAAATAAAGGATAAAAAATAGGGCCGGGGGTGTAGCTCCAGGGTAGAACGCCCCTGGGTTCAATCCCTGGTACCGCAAAAAAAAAGTAAAAGATTTTTTGCATGTCATCTA
Source organism: Glis glis (assembly GCA_004027185.1). Taxonomy (NCBI): domain Eukaryota; kingdom Metazoa; phylum Chordata; class Mammalia; order Rodentia; family Gliridae; genus Glis; species Glis glis. Next base: position 36,624 of record PVJS01006614.1, read on the forward strand.
AAAACAAGGTAAACTGACATGACAGCTCTTCTTTATCTCCCCTTCAGAATAGATTGCCATTTCCCAGGTACTACCAGCCCTGAACTGTGGGGAAATTACAAGATGTCTACCTCATAGCATCTAGACTTTGAGAAACTGAGCCATCAAACTGTTCTGCACATTAAATGAATTGTGCATTGGCAATATTTCTCTAGAAAAGGTTGGTGTTATAAGGATTTAACATGCAGAAGCTCAGCAATTAAATGTATATATAACCCTCAGCCTTGGAAAAGAATTGAGTGTGGATTTAAAATAAAATTTTACACAAGCTCACGAGTGCTTTAATGAATTACTAGGTATTTTATTCTAATGAAAACTTGACTTCTATGCTAAACAGCTAAGGAAAGATATATTTGTATTATATTAATATTTCTATATAATGAAACTGAATTTACTTTCAAGAATTTATCTTTTAATTATTACCAGCTTGTACTTAATAAAGAGGAAGAAGCATATTGTGAATTATAGTCACCTATTTGAACTAGTAAGATATTCTATTTCTTAATCACCACAAAAAACTCCTTATCCATGAGTATTTGTTGTAATAATAGTCGACTTAAGAAGAGTTGTTGGTATTAAAGAATATTTTTGTTGCATATTAGACGAATGCCTAAAGAACAAGGTAATAAATAGATGTTCCAAAGTATATTTCCACAATTAATATTCAAATTTTTCATCTATGCCTTTCTTGTTCCAACTTCCCTCAATGTTTCTAAATCACATAGAAGCCACTGCCTTCTATCTAGACATTTTGACATCACCTACTGATGCAGTGGTACGCCTCTTTCCTTTCCCAACCCAAAAGCAGTGAGACACACATCCTCTAGTTGCTGAGAGCATGACTACGGGCAACTTTCAACTGATTTCCTCTCAACATTTCCCAAAGCCAGTGACTCTCCAACTGTAACATGAATAAGAGTCATTAGGAGAACTTAAAGCACAGATGGGTGTGCTCCCAGATTTATGGTTTAATATGTCTAGAATGGGGCCTGATATTCTGCCTGTCTCATAATGTAAGCTGATATTCTTTGGAGAACCATACTTCCAGAAGCACTGACACAAGCTAAAGACAGCTGCTCATCCAAGGTGACAGCTCTCTCCCTGGAAGCAGCCAAGGTCTTGGAGGGTATAAAATCCAGGCCTTCCTGCCTCAAAGGGCTGCCTCAGATCCAGTTCTCCTGGTGAGACTGGCTGAGCCATGTGTTACCTTGAATTGCATTTCAACTCCCCCCTCCATCCGGTCCTATGTCCATTCTCTCCCTATGGCATTGATCCCGTGTCTGCTGCAAGAACCAACTGAGCTGCTTAACACACCTATCTAACCATTTAGTGTCTTTCAACATCTACAGAATGTCATCCAAACTAACTTGTATTTAGATTTTGAATTGTCCCCAATTCTAGGTTAATAAAACTTCCTAACTTCTAATGGTTATCGAATGTTGCTGGGGAAACAGTGTACGAATTCATAAGATCTTACTCCAAATGAGCCCTTCACCTTGCCCGAGAGTACTAACCTGTTTGTCTAGGTAGTTTTCTCTCCTGCTCTCCACATTCATGTCCATTTCTCTTTTCTTTCTACCTCCTGCTCCATCAATTCCCGACACACTCTCAGATGGCAGTTTATCAGCAATTAGCTAGTTGTCCAAACCAAATACCAAAGCCAACCTCCATGACTTCCATTCCCTTATTCCTCAAATCTAGCCCAATATCAAGCTGTATTAGACAGCTTTTATTGTTGTTGCTAAGACCAGCATACCCTATAAGACAATAAGAGCAACTTAGAGGAAGAAAGGTTTATTTAGCTCAGTTTCAGCACTTCAGTCCAGGTTACAGGCTCCAACACAGAAATCTCATGGCAGCAAGGCATGACAGAGGACAGAGGACAGATGCTCAACTCAAGGTGGCCAGGAAGGAGAGAAAGAAAGAGAGAGAGAGCCCGTGTCCTCAGGGCCACACCAGTGGTGAGACCCACTTCCTCTAGACACGCCCCACCTCTGACTCTTGCTGCATTGGAGACTGGGCTCACACACATGAGCTTTTCAGAGGAAATCCCAGACCCAGACCCAAACCATAACACTCTTGTTGATTCTATCTACAAATTCTACAAATCTTCTCTCCGATTTTTTCCATGTCTCTCCTTCTCAACTGTCTGTTTGTGTCCTAGTACAAATAACATTATAGCACATATCCTTTCTCACTAGAATAACATTAAAGCATCCTGACTTTATCTAACTCATAAAATTTCAAAACCCATAGAGAAGCAGCCTGATGGCACCAGGTAGTTACCACAAAGTAGGAATGACACGGTTAGATTCTGAAGTGGTGGCCTCTCTGTTTCCCTGAGAAAGGGGGTAAAAGAAACTCAGAAATTTTCATGAGACACTTTCAGGGGCATGTGACAGATATCCTAGTGTCAGCGACTTTGATATCAGGATGTCAGGAAGAGACTTTGATATCACCATGGCAGTAGTCCTAGCAGCAATTGAGTTGTGTGTCCTGTTTTCAGAAGGTGGCTAGACCCCCAGGAAGTTTTCTCATGCAGAAAGAGGACATTTGTTCTTCACAGAGGATGCAACAGGGATAGAAGCCAAGGCCTGAGAGTAGGTAAAATGACCTATACCTCAGCTACAGATACCCAGGAGATAGAAGATAAAGACAAATGGCATATATGTTTTCAATGTGCCCAGACATCACCCAGAGACAGAAGTAGAAGAGGGATCGAGACAAAGCCTGGAATTCTGGATATGTACCAGGTATTAAAAAGGCAGAAAGAAATTGTGGTTAAACTAGAATAGGCTATTATATATTTAATTGCCAAGTTTGTAACTTAAAATGTGCCACGATTATACTTTTCTTTTTATGCTCACTTTCCATTAAAATATTCTGACCTGTCATTACAACGTAAGAAGATTATAAGGTGATTTCTAAAAATATAACATGGGTTATTATAAGAAGCTTAGGTCAAAAACAATGTTATTTTGTGCTAATATTTTTGGAACCACGTAGTTAACTTCTCATTTCCTTTACTCCAAAGATGATAATAGATTGATCTATGCCACATGTCAATATCACAGTGTCACACAAATTTTCTTACAGTTCTCATTTGTAAAATGAGTATTCTTTATACTGTATTATATAAAATTACTCTATCCTTGGAGTTTTCCAAAATATGTGAAAATAAAAATTATGAGTCATTCTGGATGCATATGTAACTGAGAATACAATGGACTCCATTTGTCTGTGGAGCATTATAATACTGTAGTCACTGGTGCTACACTTTGCTATTTCCAAGTGAATGAATGAGAATACAAAGTTGAACAGGACAGAATTCTTTCCCTACCAAAGATGATTGCCTAGTCTGACAAGGAAAATCAGACAATAACAAAACATTAATCACACAATATTTGGCATGTTTGCCATGCTATGGTAACAGTGAGGGAAAGTATTTTTTGTTGTGCAAGAGGATTATATAGGGGAAATTGTGAGGGGTGTTTTCACAAAGAGGTAATTGCAGGACCATTCTCTCTCTGCCTTGGACCTACCCCATTCATTCCCCCCCTTTTTTGCTTATAATTCTCAAGGATAACTGTAGAATGTGCTGGGAATGCAACATCCTGAGACAGAGAGAGACTGGCCAGAGCAACCCAGGCTTTCTTTCAGTCCCCCAACTCAAGAAGCAGGATGACCTCTAATGCTTTAGCTCAATGATTCACATAGTCCTGGTAGGTAAGTCCCAGGGTGGGCTGTTTTCTGGGATTATTAGTTTGCAGTCCAACTGGGACACATGCAGACAGGACTCCGTCTGCCTCGGGCAACTTTCCTGAGCCTTGGGAGACTGGCTCATAATGAATCCTAGGCTGTGTTGTCCCTTGCTACCTATCTATAATAAAATAAAAACCCACTTAATGTAACTTGAGTATGAGTGTGTTCTCTCACTGTAGTAAGACAAGTTGGTAACCAGTACAGTTAATCTACCTTACAGTGATAATTGGGCTCAATCTTATGTGTAGGGGTATTGTGTTATTTTTCAATATTCTTTTTTGCCACTGCAGAGAGAGTAAATGACTGAATCTGAGAAAATATCAAAATGGACTAAATTGATGCTACAAAAATATAGAAATTTAATTTTGAGCTTTTACTTCATAGTTTCATGGATTGAATATTATGATAATGTTAAAAATCCTTTCAGTAGGTTTTCATTTTCTGGCAACTACAATATATACCTATAAATATGAACAAATACCAATGGTCCTAATATTACCAGAGTGACTACATACTACATATGGTTTGGAACCAACTATCTAGCAATTAAATCATATACCAATTCAAATACTAGGTTCCTGGTTTGTTTTTTGCCTTGGTTTGGGCGCTCTTTGTTTTAGGTTTTTGTAGGATATAGCTACACTTCTTGTCCTTGGATTTTATGAGATATGCTAAGATTGTTCCACAGTTTGCCGAGGTTATTATGAGTGGGTTTTGTTACATCTGAGCAAATGATTAAAACACTTGAGCCTTAGAGAAAATTTAGGAGGCAGTCCAAGATCAGGTACTAAAAGGCAATACATTGTTTAGCACAATATATCAACCACATCCCTATCACATTATATTTTTACTTATTGACTCCACTAAATGAAAAGCAATGGTATATAAATCAATTCATATGCTTGCTTTCTATTCCCTTGGGGCACCCAGTAGTACTAAAATCATATATAATCTTAGCTGAATTAAATGGCCCCATAGTTTTATCCATGATATTTGGTTTAGAGAAAAAGTTATTCATTTTTATCATTTTCATGTTTATTCTTTTATTAAAGAGATTAAGCTAAAATGCTCAGGGTGATCTTGGAATATCGTCTGAGATTATGATTCTTTCCATCTGGAAAGAAGTTTAAAGGAACAGTGGTTGATTGGCTGCTTATTACCAAATATCCACATATACTAAGAGTCTAATTGAAGTATTCAATAATTATTCAGATGTCGAACATATGTAGAGTAAACTTTAACAATAGGATATACAACTGTTCCTCAATAAGTCAGAGGTTAGAATGGCATGATGCCGGGGCAGATATGCCCTGGTGACATTAACTCCATTTCCTGTTGAGGGGTCACCCCTGTTGTGCTACTCTATTTATGCGGTAACTTTTGGGGCTCTCCTTGTCATCAGCCTCCTCTAAATTTCTCTTCTTACTAGCTTTTCAACAATTCATTCACACAAAAGGGATCAATAGTTTCACAGTGTAAGTCCTCCCAGGAGAACTGTCATTTTAAGTCTTTAATTAAACAGAAAAATCTTTTACTTTAGGATTTAGCAAAATATAGTCAACAGAAAACGGAGCACTTGAGAAACAGGGACTTTTCCTGATACCCTTACATCATGCCAGGCAGGTGACTGTCTACTCCATCTGTTCCTCTCAATACACCAGGACCAGCTTGGGGACCATATATTGGGCAAAGTCAATTCCACTACTCACTCTGTCTTATCATCATAATTGTTGTCATTGCTCTTCTCCTTCATGAATCACCCCAGGGGGTTTATATATTTTCCCCAAAAAAGAAAAATAAAAAAAGGAAAATGAACTCAACAAGATAATAAGTAAAAGATATTGAGAAACATGACACCAAATGGCAACTTTTATGAACATTATAAACTATAATAGTTATACAAACAACAATGTACATAAAAGGTAAGCGGTAAGTTGTGGAAACTTAGCTATTGTATTGTTAAGTGCCATGAAACCAGGCAGCATCCAAGTGCTTAAGGCAAATAATGCTGGTTGAGCACTGAGGTAGTAAATAAGCCACCTGTCCATTATATCATATTAGTCCTTGAAGTAGAGAGGGAGTCTAGTCCAGGATTGAGTCAGAGAAGGAGCTGGCACTCCACGAACCAAGACAGTGGAGATGGCAGCCCATGCCATGAGTCAGTACCCCAAATTGCTGCAACCCTGAGAACTGGGTCTCTGACATGAAGGAAGGGGATTGGTGCCTCATCCTCACACGTATGACAAAGCCACACAGCCTGAGAGCAGAGGTCTTTCTTCCTAGTCTGCTATCTGTCCTGGCCAGAATGCAGCCATCCACAGCAGACCCCACACCTGCCACTCCTTTTAGGCAGTAAGAAATTTTTGATGAATTCTCCTCCCTCAGGACTAGGATGTGTAAAGTCTGGTCATTCACCTTTATCTTTATGAAAATATGAAAATATTAAATACAACATAGGAATTTAATATAGGTGCACATACCATGATTCTCAAATACTTACTATTCACTAATCTTTGTGTGTGTGTGTGTGTGTGTGTGTGTGTGTGTGTGTGTGTTACTGGGAATTGAACCCAGGGGCATCAACCTCTGAGCTACACCCCGGGCCCTATATTTTTTTTTTAAGCAGGATCTCACTAAGTTGCTGAGGGCCTCACTAAATTGCTAAGGCTGGCCTCAAACCTGCAATCCTTCCATCTCAGCCTCTCAAATATACTGGGATTACAGGCATTCATCACCATGCCCAGCTCATTAATCTTATTTTGGAGGGAGTATACTGAGAATTGAACCCAGGGGCATTCTACCTCCAGGTTATACCCCCAGACCTTTTTATTTTTATTTATTTATTTTTTGTTTTGTTTTGCAACAGGGTCTCACTAGGTTGCTGAGAATCTTGCTATATTGCTGAGGCTGTCCTTAAACCTGGGATCCTCCTGTCTCAGCCTCCCAAGTACTGAAGTTAGAGGTATATGCCACCATGCCTGACCAGCTCATTAATCTTTACACAAAGAATTTTTGAGACCAACTCTGCTAGAAACTGTGTTAAGTACAATACATATACAGCACTGTGATATAAGAGAAAAAGCAAGAATGGGCTTTGGGATAAGGGTGACAGGCTTAGCATTTCAGTGCTGCCAGTAACTGGCAGCATGATTTGAGACAGTGATGTTTCTAAGTCACCTGTTTTGTTCCATGAGATGGATATGCTTTCACAGTTGTCCTGAGGACTAAGGAACACATATTAATGGTCCCTCTTATTATTAAAGTGACAACTATAGTATTCCACTTTGGTCAAAATATTATCACACTTTTTTTTAAAAAAAGAAACCTGATTCTTAGGACACAACAAAGGGTTCTTAATTTTAAAAAGAGAACTGATTAAGCAACAAATTTTAAGAACACTGGGACCAGATTGTTCTTTTTTTAAACTGCTTAGTAAAATATCGGCGGTATCTTTAATTGAAATAATCTATAACAGTATGAAACTAAAACAGTATTTGTAAATGGCTTCTTCCAAAATTCACACTGATAATTATTAATTATTAGTCTGTTTGTCACTGGGAAAATTCAGTTCTTGGTGGCTAAAAAAGAAAATACAAAAAGAAAAACTTCTGAAGAAATCTCCCTACAATTTCATAGAACACATCTAAATAAGTCAGCAGTGTGGGTGGGTTGCTAGGGAATTCTGTACAGTACTTATGTGATAGCTTTGAAAATCTGGGTCCACATGGAAATTAAATGGTAAGAAGTGAGTGGTCAAACCCAGCCACAACACACATTTTGACGGCATTGCATAGTGTCACAGATTGTACAGAATCTCCACTTAGAAGCTGTACTAACCAGGTGACCTCTGTTTGATAGAGGTGTTCAGAGCTGCAAAGATGCTAACAATTCGACGGCAACAGCCTGTGCCATACCTTGCTCTAGTTGCACCTTAAGCATCCTCTAATAAATTAGCAAGGAAGCCTGAAGCTCTCCATCCAGAGCTCTGGACACCAGGAAGTCTCCAGTGATGTCACATAAAAAATTCACTAAACCAGTCTAGTGAATTTGGATTTGGCTACATGAAACATTCCTATCTATTTCTGAGGAATTTCTTTCCCAAAAATTCTGTAGCAGAATAAAGTCTCTTAGAAGGATAAGCACGGGAAAGCATAAGGTAAAATGCATTCTTAAGAAAGAAAAACAATCAAATTGTCTTAGATGCCTATTTTAGGTGCTGAACTTACTCCAAAAACAGGACCAGGATTTCTCCTGTGTCCATTTTGGATAATAATAAATAAATAATTTGAATACATAGAAGATACCTTATAAGTACCAAAAGTGAAACAAAGAAGAAAGATCCTCCACCTTCAGATGATTTACATACATGATCCTATGTCACCTCCTTCAGAATTCCATTTTACAGATAAGAAAGTGATACGTAATGACCCTTACCCAAGAAGGCAAAGCTGAATGCCAAGATTCTACCTAGAGTCATATCCTCAAAGCTACCTTCTTTGCAAAGGCTACAGTTTTTTTTATGCTTTTATTGTGCATGATAGTTTCACATTATAATGTAGCTCATAGTGATAGTGACATACACACACAGCACTTGGTGAGCTTTCCCCGGGCTCCTCCCCACTCCCCGCTTCCTCATACAGGATATTGAGATTGACATTGGTATTCTCGCATAGGTACATAATGTCAATGGAAGTGATTCCCTCATTGATCTACCCCTCCCCCCTTCTTCTAGACCACCTCCCTGGCTCCACTGGAGTTTCTCCTAAAGGCTATAGTTTGAAATTAAAGAACAATTGAGAAGATACGCCAAATACTTAAATACACGAGACAAAGAAAAATAATCCAGTGAGTCGTTTCTAACTTGACTGGTGGGAAACAGCAGCATTAACACACCTGAGCGTGTGCAGGGGTTATATTCGTAAAGGTATTAGGGATCCTTGTCAATAACAATGATACCTGGAGGCACTGTCCATCCCTCTTTAACTGAAGGTAGTTAAATAAACTATTCACTTTTCCTTAAAATAAAGCTCATAAAAGGAATCCATTTTTGAAATTAAAATCTATAATGAAAAGTGGATTTTAAAGTGATTCCGTAGCTTCGCTATCACTTCTAGAGTGTACAATTAAACTGGCTGAAGGCTTGGAAGAAATACACTCCAGGGAGTCATTCAGCATTGACTAAAGAAATGTACTATGTTTTAATGTGTTTTTTGTTGTTTATTTCATCATTTGTTTCTAAAATGCTGTGATCAAGCCCCTGAAAATCCAGACTTCTCCATTCCTTGCATGGTTCTATAAGACTGCAGAATAATTTAAGCTTTTCATCTGAGTTAGAATCCTTACTTCTGTAGTTCATCAACCTCATCTGTCACGTATATGTCACTGAAATGAGAAAAACCTTAGAAGGCAGGAAAAAATTAAAAACAAATTAATGTGGAACAATGATATAAATCAAGTGGTGAAGCCAAGAGTGAATTATCAAAAGATCTTTCATCAGGAGCGAATACATTTTCCTTTCTCTCAAGAGGAACCCATTATGTGTTTTTGTTTGCACTATTATACTTCAAGTGGCATATTAAAGAAATAGATTTATTAGGATTTAGAATGTGTTTTACCCTGATAGGAAAGAATAAGGTCCTTCAAATTTAATTTGAAAAGACTTAAACCTTGCAAGTCTATACAGACACTGGCTAGTGATGAATGTTAAGAAAAACAAATACTATTTTTAACTTAAAACACATGAATGAATCCTCCCTCATGGAAAAAAACCACAACAATGCCTTATTTATTCTGTCTAAAATCCTCAGAATTTATGTAGTCAAACATGGCAGTTTGACATTTTTATGGCAAATGCATGCTTTGTTTACTGAGAGAAGAAACAATTAAAGCAAACATTGCTTGTATTTTCTAAGTCTCTTTTCCCTTTGAGTCAAACTGACTGCCCTTACCAATGAATTTTATTTTATTTTACTAATTGATTGATTTTTTTGCTGTGCTGAGATTCAAACCCAGAGTCTCAAGTATACTAGGCAAGCATTTTCCCAATGAGTTACATACCCAGCCCAGAAAATTAGTTGTAAAAGACATATCTACATAAAACAGAGATTTCAATGATTTGAGATTGCCAAGTAATTTGAGGGAAGGTTCAAGGAAGATAGAAATTCAGATATAATGATTTGCTTTTCAGTGGCAAACTATTTATAATTGTTCTTCTATTAGAGAAATATATATAGCCATTGTGGAGTCTGTCTGAAGGCATGTGTCAGAAAGAGAGAGAGATTTAGATGGAGAGACTGGCTTGGAAAGAAATGTCTAAGCATTTAATTTGGCCTAAGATACCAATAAATGATAAGACGGGGGAAAGGATGGGTGCCATAGGGAGAGTGTTCTGATCATGAGATCAGCAAGTGTCTCAAAAGTTAAGCATAAACAAAGCAATAGTAACAAAACAGCATGGAGCCAGGCAGGGTGGTGCATGCCTGTAATCACAGTACTTGGGAAGCTGAGACAGGAGGCTCACAGGTTGAAGGACAGCAATGTAGTGAGACTCTCAGCAACCTAGTGAGACCCTTTTTCAAAAACAAAAAAAATAATAAAAAGGGATGGAGGTGTAGCTTAGAGGTAGAATGTTCTTGATTCAAACCAGTACCACTAAAACAACAACAATAATAACAAAAAAAGCATGGTATTGACACAAAAATAGACACATGGACTAATGGAACACAATAGAAGACTCAGAAACAAATCTTCATATTTATATATAAAAATACCAAACAAAACAAAACAACAACAAAAACCAAACACACACACACACCAAAAACAAACAAACAAAAAGCCTCAACACTAAAAGAACAAGTAACCCAATCAAAAAAGGGGCAATTGAACTGAATCGACACCTCAAAAAAGAAATACAAAAATACAAATGGCCAATAAATATATGAAAAATTCTCAACATTATTAGCAATCAGGGAAATACAAATCAAAAGTACACTGGAGTTAGATTCTATCTAACTCCAGTTAGAATGGCAATCATCAAGAACACAAACAATAATAAATGCTGATGAGGATGTGGGGAAATAGGGATTCTAATACACTGTTGGTGGGACTGCAAACTGGTAAAACCACTATGGAGATCAATATGGAGGTTTCTCAGAATATTGGGAATGGAATCACCATATGACCCAGCGATACCTCTCCTAGCCATCTTTCCAAAGGAATTCACAGTTGAATATTATATAGATACATGCATATCCATGTTTATAGCAGCACCATTCACAATAGCCAAATTATGGAATCACCCTAGGTGTCTATAAACAGATGAATGAATCAGAAAATTGTGGTATATTCACACAATGGTATTTTACTCAGCCATAAAGAAGAACAAAATTATATCATTTGCAGGAAAATGGATGGAACTTGAGAATACTAAATGAGATTAGATTAGCCAGTCTCAAAAAGCAAGTCATTGTATGTTTTCTCTCATATATGGAAGTTAGATAGAAATTGGGAAATAAGAGTAACCTTAGATAGACAAGCAGAGACTCCAACGGAGTGATGGAGGGGGTTTAAGGGAGAAAGGAGGGGGTGATAGAGACACAAAGAAGGTAACAATTGAAATAACGCTATGCATGTATATATGTTAAACTATCAATGCCAATTTCAAAGACATGTATGAGGAAGGGGAGGGGGGGCTGGACCCAGAAGGAAATGCTCCATCCATCATATACATTACATGTATATATACTTATTACTCTATACCTCAGTACAATGTATAATTACAATGCTCCCAAAATAAAAATAATACTTTTAAAAGAGTTTTTATTATAAAAGGGAAGAAAAAAACAGGACTAAAAACAACCAGGTTTGAAAAGGTGGAATTAAGGGTGGCCTGAAGAGATAATAGAGAACCTTTTTCCCCTAAGGCCAGCCTGTTCTTGGCTGAGTCCCATAAGGATGGGCGGTCTGCTGGCTTAGGCTGAGGGTGCCCCAAAGCTCAGAGACCCAGGAAAGAAGAGAGACTTAATATAATTGGTTAACAGAAATTTTGTTCTGATTAATCAGTGGGACCAGCCATTCATCTACTCATTTATGAGTCAGAGAATGGAAATCTGAAGGGCTGTGCCTGGCCTGGCCGTGGGTGAATAGGCTGCATCCGTGAGTGGCAATGGGGTATAAGTCACACGGGGAGGGGGGCTGTGCAGTACACTCTTTCCTGGAATAGAAAGGGTGGGAGGATTTCTCCAATCCTGGCTTTTTTTTCCCCAAATCACAGAGCTAGGCTAAAATTCAACATTGTCAGTCTTGATGTTAGCTCTGAGCATTTGTTCTTGTTCTTTCCCTAAAAAGAAAGAAAGGTTCTTCCGTCTCCTTTTCTGTTGCAAAGATCCTATGAGAGCCAGCTCACTGTAGCAAAGTGCTTGGGCAGGGGTCCGAAGGAAGAATGGCACTAAAAAGTTTTTAAAGGGGAAAGAGACCTCCTGGGACAGTGGTATCTGAGCTGGGAATGACCTCATAAAATGATCATGGTCCTTTTAACAATATAAAAACACCTAAAAGAGATGTGCTGGGTCATAAAGTCCCCTCAGCTGATCAGAGTGTCTGTGGCTAGTTTCCAAAGCTCAGAGCATGGGAGACATTTGAGGTACCCTGGAAGCATGGGGATTGGCAGAGAAAAAAGAAGCATACAAAGAGTTAAGTATATGTTTGAAGCCTCTTCCAGGTAGATGTTCACCAAGTGGGTCTAGTTTGAACAAGAAGAACAAAAAGGCCACATCTGACCGCAAGATCTCACCAGTGCCAGGAAGCATACACCAATGATTTTATTATGTCTGAAGCTGGGAGAGGAGGCTTGTGAAATTAAGCGGGTGGTGATTTTTCTCCCCTGGGAAATGCTACATAAACTTGAACTGCATAAAGTTCACACTGCTTACCACCTTGATGACTTACAAGTTTATCCTGTGAATTCATAGGTCAATGAGGGCTTGAGAGAAAAAGTTCTTCAGAACGCCAAGGACTTTTACCATTATATACACTATTACCATCAGAAGCAGCAAAAAAAAATGCCATAAATTATATAATTAATTCCATAAAGGTGAGAAGAAATTAGTTCTGCTCATAAGTAACACACTGCTGATAACTCTCATTCAATTTCTCCATTTAGGAGCAGTTAGACCTTTTATCACTATTGTGATAAATTAAAAGTGGAATGGAGTCTGTGTTTTCTGTAATTTTGCAGTAATAATGTCATTTCTGACATACTTTGTCTCTGTCATCCAGGTAATATGATTTGCTTCTTAATTATATTTCTGGCGTGAAGGTAGAATAACAAAGAACCACACCAGTGAATTCATCTCCTTTAATACGCCTTACACTGGGCCTCCGTTAACACCAAAGAGGTGGAGAGAGAAGAGGCTCAGCAAACCAGATGAGATTCTTCCCTTTCTCCTGTTTGTCCTAGTTTGCAGGATGTTATTATTCTGCATCTTGTAAATTAAATGTAATTACATTTTAGTGTCAGATCCATTTCTCAAAACGTTGACGTATTCATTGCAGCTTACCAAGAAGCCTTAAATGGAAGCGCTTGGGAAGGGGCGATGAACAAAATGAGGCTAACCCTGATTTCCACACACTTATCATCAATGCTCCATTTAAACACACTCACTGAGGAGGGACAGTTGCACCGGAATCATACCATCAACTAATGGAGGCCACCTATAGAAACTCCAAAAGTCTTATGTGCAGTAATTTTTAGAGCTTTTCTATTATCGTTCAATATTCACAATGCTCATCTTAGCATTTGGTGAATGATCCTGAGCCTGGAGCATCATTTTTCTCCTTTTTCACCTAATACCACTCACCAAGATCCAGGTAAGTTCTGTCTGCATCCAGGTCTCCTCTAAAAGCTGCCATCTCCGTATACTGCCTGCGGCACAGACTCAAGCAAGGAGTAACAGCAGCTGAGAAAAGCTCCCCTTCCTCCTCCTCCTCACTCCCACCTGGAGGAGTCAGCTGAGAGCAATATGGTAGAGCAGGCTGACCTGAGCTGACACTCCAAAAACATTTATTTAACACTGCGCTCCATGCGAATAGAAATAAAGATAAATAGAAATAGGGCCGGAGCCCTCCAGAAGCTGACAATGTATTAATCCACTTGGGAAGGTTCTGATAAGTTTATTCACACTGAACTGCTATTAGCTGACAAGTGTTAGTTCCATAAGGTGTTATTACAACAGGTTCCTTAGCAACCCAGTTTCTCCTCCCGCGCTTGGGATATGGCAGAGGGAGAGGCTGGGTTACTGTATTGCTATGCAGAACCGGCTTCAGAGAAAATCTGTCAGACAATTATAAAGTTGCCCAACTGATGCTCCGGAGAATCGCCTGCCATCCTATTTAATCCTGGGCCTTTTGCAGAATGGCCTCCCAGAAATGTCCCTTAACAGATTTTCTGCCAACCAAGAGGGCAAGTGTGCAGAACTGACCTTGGAGCCAGTAGCTTCAGGAGACTCATTTTCTCATTAAGGATTTTATTCCCTTTAAAAGCACCATAATGTAGGTTGAAAAACTGCTTTCCTTTAAGAGCTTGTTTCACAGCCTGATGTACTTTGTGAAGTAATGGCCACAGGATTTAGGTTCAACTGGCAGCCATCCGAGAGGGCACTGTAGCAAGTGTTCAGAACATTAGGGCTTTGAGGCTGGAAACCAAGCGGCCTCCTGAGTGAATTTCATATTTCAGTGGCTGGATGTATGAGATGTGTCCTGAAGAAAGGCTTTAGGGAAAAAAGGCTAGATAGCATTTTTATAGAAAATATTTGTATCTATAGATATTTATATATTCTATATGTGCATATATAGGTATATATATAAATAAATACAATTCTTATATTCAGCCTGTGATTCCTTAAAATATATTCCATATGTGCATATATAGGTATATATATGAATAAATATAATTCTTATATTCAGCCTGTGGTTCTTTAACAATAAAAAATTGAAATATATGGAGTCAACATGCTTTAAAAGTTATTCTTTTTTTTTTTTTTGCGGTACCGGGGATTGAACGCAGGGGCGTTCTACCTCCGAGCTACACCTCTGGCCCTATTTTTTTTTTTATGCTTTATTTTTGAAACCGGGTCTCACGAAGTTGCAGAGGGCCTCACTAGGTAGAGAGAGAGAGAGAGAGAGAGAGAGGAGAGAGAGAGAGAGAGATAAATCATGCGCGCGCGCCCGCGCATGCGCGCTGAGGCTGGCCGCGAACTCGGATCCTCCGGTCTCCGCCTCCCAAAGTACTGGGATTACAAGCGTGCGCCACCACGCCCAGCCCTAAAAGTTATTCTTATATTTAGTCTTTAGTTACCCAATAATGAAAATGAAAACTAGGTGCCTTAGAGAAATTTTCCTGTAGAAATTATGATGACCTCTCCTATCATTTAGACAGGCTATTGAATAAATTTGGGTTTAAAATACATGAGGTCTTCCTGCGGGTCCCAGTTAACTGGGAATAGGCCCCTTTTGTCTGTGAACAAAAAGATTCAATAAACTGTCTTTAGCTGTGGACCAGATCCTGTCTTTACCTGCTCTAGTCCCAGTGGATAATTTATGAACACTAAGTAGGGAAGAAAATAAGAGCAAGGAGTATTCTATCTATAGTTTTTGTCTTCTTAATTGTCAGGAAATTTTTTTGACATTTGATGCTATGCAATATCCAGGAGAAGATATGGGATGCCTACCTCTCAGTGGCTCAAATAGGCAGCAAAATGTTGTGATTGGATGTTCACACTGCCCATCTTCTCACGTACCAAAGAGGGAGGTGGGTCTGGAGCAGAGACCAGATGCAACGGAGGAAATTGAAGGGGAATGAGCCACTCTTGATTGAGGAGGGGCTGGAGTGGGTGAGGGATTAGGATAAAATTGGCAGCCTTTTCCAATTCTGATTGGAGCCTCGACCACCAAAGAATTGAAAGTTGATGTGGACCATATCTGAATATTGAAATTATCCTAACATTAAAAATTAAGTGATTTTGTTAGAAAAGCTCTTCTGACTAATACCTGTCTCCTGAAGTTCTGAAGGTTTTATGCCCTGTTAAAAAGAAAAACGTATTAACCAGTGACTGATGTAAAGACACGAAGGTCCCAGACATTAACCAGGAGGTTCCATAAAACAATAATATATGTCAAGATAAATAGCATGTGGTAGGCACTCAATAAATGTTCTAACTGAATAATAAAATTAATAATAGATGACTTTCAAAAAGAACTTACTTCATGCTAAACACTTGGCTAAACACTATACTCATGTGGTTCCATCTCGAAAACCAGTTGTTTTTCACGATTCATTTGGCAACAAAACCTGACAACCTGAGTAATTTGATGCCAGAACTTGACCAGAACTCTGCATAGTTATGCCTAGTCTTTATTCAAATTAGAGGGAGTATATATAGATAGTATTTATATATTTCTCTGCAAACTTGCTCAAGTGTTTCACTATGAGATGCTTCCCAAATTCTGTCATGAGGACTGTGTAATACATTGTATGTACACAACACAGAGAAAGCTTCATTTCAAGCTGTACCTCACCTAAGAGGTTTTAGACAAGGATTATAGGCCCTAAGTTCTCTGGCAACCTCTGAGTTAGTGCTATTATTTTTCTGGTTGGGAGACTGAAGCACTGAGAGGCTAAGTAATTTCTCTAAGTTCACACAGTTGATAATGTTTGGAGATATACTTTGATTTCTAGGCAGTTGTAAAGGTTAGGAACTTAATCTACTACTCTGTACTGATTCTTATATAGATGATGAAATACAATAGGTAAATGATCAAGTTCATAGTAAGATAATTGAAGTGCCTACATGTAAGAATATGAACATATAATAAATGAGTAAGCAAAAATATTTCCTGTTATATTTTTAACAAGTCTATGGTGTTGACTAAGAGCTGCAGGCACAAGAAAGCAATCCTGGATAGAAAAGGAATAGAGCAAGGATGCCCTGGCAGTGGCAGGACCTGGGATCCCCAGCATGTCAAAGAAGGAACACTATCAGGGGGATGTCTTTGGAATCCTTGTGTCAGAGCCACTAGGACAGGGCCCATGGCACAGAAAGCAGGAGAGCCGTAGTCCTATGGGTCCCAAAAGGTGGGTAAGGATCTACTCTCTCTGTCCTTCACCTTGAAAGTGCCCTTGCATTGAGAGTTACAACCAGTTTGCTCCTGGAATCCCTTCCTTATACCTACTTCTGCCTGGTAAACAGAATTGG
Organism: Glis glis; assembly: GCA_004027185.1. Classification (NCBI taxonomy): domain Eukaryota; kingdom Metazoa; phylum Chordata; class Mammalia; order Rodentia; family Gliridae; genus Glis; species Glis glis. Next base: position 53,675 of record PVJS01006614.1, read on the forward strand.
ATTAAGGAGCATTGTTAATGTTGAATGCTCCTCATGCGCTACACAGAAAGGTCACAATCTATGAAAGCTAGTGCAGAATTTCCTGAGAGACAAAGGGAAAGAGAGTCTCATCATGCACCTCAATAATATCTCATTGAAAAAAATCTTCCAATCATTTTTAATATTTAGAAGTATACTTAAGACAATAAGAATGCAGAGATAGGGAGAATGAAAAGGAATATCTTCAACAACAAAGGAAAAAGAAAGGGCCCTTTGTAATAGAAGTGGTTACTGAGAAAGGGACCAAAAGGGTGCAAGCAGATACTGAGGCCAGGTAAAGTGGGAGTTGAAAAAAGAAGTGTTAATGGCCATGAGAAAAATGAGTGTTCCAGAAAGTTCTGTTTCATCATGGTATGTTCTGGAGTTGGAAGGGGATAAGGTGAAATAACTACAAGTGAGGAAAAGCTAATTGAGTTTTCTAATCTTCAAGCTAAGTGCTGGCCAAGTAGAATGGATTGTTTGATGTACTCTCTGGAAATTGGGGTACAATTTCTTCTGTAACTCTCAGACCCTAACTCTGGAGATAGGAAAGAGAGTTCTTAAAACTAAGCAGAGTTGGTTACTGGATGCATGATATTTCATTTTCCAGTGCTTTTTTTTAAAAACAAAGCAATGGTATTAGAAAATAACCCTTAGCTAGCATGAGGGTGTTGATATATTGTAGCAGCCCCATTGGTCCATAGCAATGCAAAGCTATTTTGTCCAGAGATCAGGAGGTGATGTGAAAACAAGCTTGCTTAACCTTGAGGTGATGCTGGAGTTAATTTATATGTGGACATTAGGTGATTTGCATTAGAGACTAAAATATAATTTCAAAAAATTTAAACTCTCCTCGCCCTTTGCCTACATAAAATGGCCCTTCTTCAAAGAACTGATGAGTTTCTAATAGCAAGTTCTCACAAGGCTTACAAATCAGCTAAATGGACTTTTTAAATCACTATAAAAATGAAGCATACTTGCAGAGATCAGAATGTTATTTGATCTAACAATTCTTTCAGAGAACCTACATTGTTAACTATCAAAACCCAGTCTAGAACTGATTATAGCATGACAATGGGTTCCCACCACTATCATTAGTGGCTAAGAGACATTATTGAAAAGTCAAAACATATACATTGTTTCAACATATATCCACCACACCTGTCAGTCGTTTTGACAAGACAAATGTGATATGGCTTCAGTGTTTTCAGATTAGCTCTGTGGATTCATTTCAGAGCAGAAATCCCTTGAATCTCATTGCAAGAAGAAACCTGATGTCTACTTGCTCTGGGAGAGAAGGCGAAGAAGAGAAGGAAAAGATTTCTGTTTTTTATGGTACTGGGGATTGAACTCCAGGGGTGTTCTACCTCTGAGCTACACCCCTAGCCCTACTTTTTTTTTATTTTGAAACAGGGTCTCACTAAATTGCTGAGGCTGGTCGCGAACCTGCAATCCTACTGTCTCAGCCTCACAAATACTGGGATTACAGGCATGTGCCACCACACCTGGCTGAAAAAGCATTTTAGACTCAGATTTCACTTTAAAATAAGTAGAAACAAAGTGAGATCAGCAAGTCACAGAAAGCCAAGGCTGGTATGTTTTCTCTCTCATATGCAGAAGCTAGAAAGAAAATAAGAAACAAAAGGGACTTCAGATAAATGAGGATAGAGACCAGAAGAATAGTGGAAGGGGGTTGGGAGAAGGAGGGTTCATGAAGGAAACAGTTCAAGTAATGCTATGTCCATATATGAAGTTATCACCACCAAGCTCACTACCAAAGTATCACTACCAAGCTAACATATACAGTGTGGTGGGGGAGAGCGGGGTGGGATCTGGAGGGAAACACTCCAAATGCTCTGTATACATATGTTTGCATCACTTTGAACCCCACTATGATGTATAATTGCAATGCACCAATAAAAATATTAAAAAGTTAAAATAAAACTTACAAAAAATAAAAATATATGCCTGGGTGTGGTGACACAAGCCTGTAATCCCAGTACTTGGGGGTCTGAGACAGTTTGAGGCCAGCTTCAGCAACTTAGTAAGATCCTATTTCAAAATAAAAAGTAAAATGGGCTGGGTTCCAGCTCAGAGGTAGAACACCCCTGGGTTAAGTCCTCAGTACCACAATAAAATAAAATAAATAAGTAAATAAATAAATGCAATAGAAAATAAGTATTCCAGTATGGTTATCTAACACCTTGTTATCCTCAATGTGTAGTAATGATCTCTTATTTTTCTCCATTCCGCACACATTTACCTTTTTTCTGGTAATTAAAACTCTATTTTTGTTTTATTTTGTTTTCAAAATAATTCTTGCAAATCTTGTCGCAATTCTTGCTCTGGTGGATGAGAAGTAGACCACACCCAGTCAAACAGGTTTACAATAAGTCTTTCAAGGACAGGTGCATAACCATATCTAAGTCAGGGAGGTAAGTCTGAGACGCTTCCAAAAATCACTAGAAAGAGAAGCTAAACTGGTAAGCAAGGGTCTGCCAAGGACCTCTACATCTGACAATGGTCTAGAATCCATAAAATGTAAACTCTTAGACCCCAGTAACAAAAGAAAAACAGCAAACTTAAAAACAGGTAAAACACTGAAAGACACTTCATCAAAGAAAAACTTCAAGTAGCTAATAAGGACATTAAAATATACCCAATATCATTAGTCATCAGGGAGATGCAAATTAAAACCACCATGAGATACCACATTATGCCAAATGGAAAACAATGGAAATAACTGATAATACCAAGTGCTGCAAAGATGTGGAGTAACTGGAACACTCCCACATCGCTGGTGAGGGAGGAAGAGCATGACCACTTTAAAATAAACTGACATTCTTATGAAACTGACATTTATTTGCCCTATCTTTAAAAAATCCCTTCCTCAAAAATTTGCCAAATAGAGATGAAAATATATTATCATATGCAAAATTGAGCATATGCAAAGTTGAGCCCAAAACTCAGACAACAGAAGATTAGGTACTATATGTTTTCCATATGTATCAAGTTCAGGAATAGGTTGTTTTATGAATCATATCCCTCTTTATTATTTAGTTTAACCCTAATCCTACCCCTAATAATATCACCTCTGTTTCAGGTTCAACTGCATCCAGGGACTTTCTTCTGCCTACACAAATTAAAACCTCTCTTCTATACCAATTCCACCCATCTCTATTTGTCTTTCCCAGGGAGGGGAAAGAAGAAAAGGAAAAGAAATTCTCAGTTGATATATCCTATGGGACTAGGTGTTTGTCAGATGATGGCAACAGAGAGCCTTCAATCTGCATTGAATGGCTGTGTTCCCCCAACCCAGAAATACTTTTTATCAGTCTTACCTAGATGAATTGTCAGAAAAGGAAGACTATAAAACAATTAACTTATGGAGATAAAATCTGAACCTTTGTCACATATATAGGGAGGGGCTGACTTGAAGAGACCTCCAGGTAACTTTCTGGGGGTTATGAAAAAGTTCTGAGTATCTTCTACTCAGAACTTTTCTATACCTAAGGTCTTTGCATTTACTTGTACCTAATTTTTTCTTTGGTGAAAAATGAACACTGACATGTTTAACAATATTCTTTGAAGTATGGGTAGAAAATCAAGTAAAAGACCTGAAAACCATAAGTTCATGTTTGTGGCCAATAAAGGCATGATGTTTGCAAATCAGGCAATCTTGGGTTTTAGAGGACTGGAAAAACTGAATTCCATGTGAAAAATAATCTTGGCAGGAAGCAGGATATAAGATTGAAACCAAGGAAACCAGAGCTTGAATCCTATGTCCACTCATGTCTCAGTTAACATTCTCACTGCTGTAATCCCAAAAGCCTGACCGCACAATTTAGAGGAAGGAAGATTTATTTGCTCACAGCAGGTTTTGGAGATTTCAGAGTTTAGTCCATGTGGGGCCTGAGTGTGTGGAGCTCAGGGCATGGTGGTGGGAAGCAGACAGAGGGAGAGAGCAAAGGCTCTGCTGTCACATCATGGAGGCTGGAAGCAAGAAACCTCAAACAAGCAAGGGAATTCAAAGACAAAACATAGTCCCTAAGGCCACACCCCCAGGGACCTTCTCCAACCACACCCTACCTGCTGCCTAGGTTTTCATCCAGTAAATCCATTCCAATGGATTTATCCACTAATGAGATTAAAACCCTCATGACTTAATTATATCAAGCCTGAACAATACATGAGTTCTTCAGTGGATATTCTACATCTAACCATAAAACTCCTCTGTGTATTTCTACTTAGAGAATGTGGTAGACTCTTACATCCAAATTTTTTATGAAAAAGCATTTTCAATCTAGAATTTATGCCCAGCCAACTGATTTAAAAAGTGAGCAGCTATAATAGACACATTTCAGATATGAGAAGAACTGAAAAAAGAAAAAGATTCAACTCTAAAGAGCCCTTTCTTTTTTTTATATCCAAATATTTTTTTATATTCATTTATTGGTTCATTGTAATTTTACATTTTGATACACATCAGGGTAGCAGCATCATACATGCACACATTGCTCATTAAGCCCTCCCTCAAATTCCACCCTATTCCCTCCCCCCTCCCTCCCTTTCGTGCTCTGCATAGTGATTGTGTTGTATAAGTTTGTGTATATACATAATGTGCTATAGTGTGTTTCCCTCCACTCCCCTCCCAAATCCCTCAGTTAGGTCACCTTTTTTGTTCGTCTAAAGTTTTCTTCTTCTTTGTAGGGAGTCCCTTCTAAGTCCCATTCTATCTAGCTTCTACATATTAGGGGGGACATCCGACTTTTCACTTACTGACTTACTAATTTCACTTAGCATAATGTTCTTCAGTTCTCTCCATTTCCCTGCAAATGATGTAATTTTGTTCTTCCTTGTGGCCTCGTAAAATTCCATTGTGTACATATCCCATAGTTTTGTGATCCATTCATCTGTCGATGGACACCTTGGCTGGTTCCAAAATCTGGCAATTGTGAATTGTGCAGCTATAAACATAGATACACATGCATTAGTCTGGTAGTTTGGTTTCAGTTCTTTCTGGTAGATGCCTAGAAGTGGTATTGCTGGGTCATACGGTAGGTTCATTCCCATTCTTCTGAGGATCCTCCACACTGTTTTCCAAAGTGGTTGCACTAATTTGCAATCCCACCAACAGTGTAGTAGAGTTCCTACTTGTCCACATCCTTGCCAGCATTTTTTGTTGTTTGTGTTTTTAACAATTGCCATTCTAATTGGCGTTAAGTGAAATCTCAGGGTAGTTTTGATTTGCGTCTCTCTGATTGCTAATGATGTTGAACATTTTTTCATACATTTATGGGCCATTTGTATTTCTTCTTCTGTGAAGTGTCTATTTAGTTCACTTGCCCATTTTTTTTTTTTTTTGCAGTACCGGGGATTGAACCCAGGGGCATTCTACCTCCGCGCTACACCCCTGGCCCTATTTTTTATACTTTTT
>PVJS01006615.1:0-59125 GCA_004027185.1 Glis glis
CATGCCAACTTTCTCCTCCTCCTCCTCCTCCTCCTCCTCCTCTTCTTCCTCCTCCTCCTCCTCCACCACCACCACCACCACCACCACCACCACCACTTGCTAGGTTGCCCAGACTGGCCTCCAACTTGCAATCTTCCTGCCTCAGCCTCCCGCATGGCTAGGATTACAGGGTCTGTACCACTACACCCAGCTTTAACATGCCAACTCTCTTATGTCTGGGTTTCTACCCAGATTAGTTATGTTTCATAGGAACCATAGTCCCCATCCATGTAACAAACATCTATTTTTAATAGAGTTTGTACTGTCTTCAAATTTGGTGGTTGTTATCTTCATAAGAGAAAGGGGTAGAGCTGCAGTAGTATTTGCTTGGCATCTCTGTGTTTTAAACCACTGAAGACACCCAGTGGTGTAGCTAAAGTGGCCATTGAGGGAGGGTCATGTCCTCTGCTGACCGTCCTTCTGTATGGTTCCAGAGGTGGTGGCCCAGTGGTGTACACAAGGAGACTTGCTGGCAGTTGCTGGGATGGAGCGGCAGACCCAACTCAGCGAGCTCCCCAATGGTCCCCTTCTGAAGAGTGCCATGGTCAAGTTCTACAACGTGCGCGGGGAGCATATCTTCACACTGGACACACTTGTACAGGTAAGCAGTTATTAAGGACAGCCACCATGCTCGAATGCCCCAGACTATGGTAAATACTCATGAGTTGGGAAAACTCATGATAATTTTCTTTGACATATTTTATTTCAATCTTTTTTTTACTTTAATTGAATTGTGGTATATAAACTAGAAGAAGCCAGTCATGGTGGCGCACACTTGTAATCCCAGTACTTGGGAAATAACCCAGAGAGATGAGTAAATCTCTAGCATAGATCTCAAAGGGTTTTTCTCAGACTTTAGGCCTAAATGCTGTGATGAAACAAAGAAAAGAAGAATGTGTGGAAAGGCTCAGTTACAGAAAGCACCACAGAAACCGGGCGTGGTGGCGCATGCCTGTAATCCCAGTACTTGGGAGGCTGAGGCAGGAGGATTGCAGGTTCAAGGACAGCCTCAGCAATTTAAGGAGGCTCTCAGCAACTTAGTGAGACCCTATTTCCAAATAAAAAAATAGGGCTGGGGGTGTAGCTCAGAGGTAGAATGCCCCTGGACTCAATCTCTAGTACAACATACACAAAAAAAAAGGAACCACAGAACAAGGGTACAGTGTGTCACAGGGCCTTCTCCACTGATAAGAGCCCTACTGATTCAGTCCTGCTCCTCTTCATGGTGCAGAGAAGGGACATCCTGACAAATGGAGGTTTCCTCTCCCCCCAGTCCATGACAACTGCCATTTTGCTTTCAGTTTCTGGGTTTGACTCCATGTACCTCATATAAGTAGAATCGTAGGTATTTGTCCTTTTGTGGCTGGCTTATTTCACTTAGTGTGATGTCCTCAAGGTTTATTCATATTGTAGCATATATCAGAATTCCCTTTTGTGTATGTGTGACACTGGGGATTGAATCCAGGGGTGTTCTGTCACTGAACTACACCCCCAACCCTTTTTATTATTTTTTATTTTGAGACAGAAGCTTGCTAAGTTGCCCATGCTAGCCTTGAACTTGCAATCCTCCCAAGTCTCTGGGATGACCCATGTGCACCATTGCACCTGATCAGATGTCCCTTCCTTTTTAAGGAATATTATAATATTGTATTATTCCGATGTATGAATTTTGAATCCATGTACGTTTGTGCTACTTCCAGCTTTGGCTATTGTGAATAATGATGCTATGAATATGAGTATACAAATATCCATTTAAGACCCTTTTTAAATTCTTTTCGGATATGAACCCAGAAGTGAAATTCTAGATGATATGATAATTCTATTTTAACTTTTTGATGAAGTACTGTACTATTTTCCACAGTGGCTGCATCATGATGCATTCCCACCATCACTGCACAGAGGTTCCAGTTCTCCATGTCCTCGCCGACATTTGTTATTTTCTGGGGGGGGGGTTGTGTGTGTGTGGTGCTGGGGATTGAACCCAGGGGCATTCTACCTCTAAGCTACACCCCCAGCCCTAATTTTTTTTAAACAAAGTCTCACTAAGTTGGAGAGGATCTCGCTAAGTTGCTGAGGCTGGCCGCAAACCTGCGATCCTCCTGTCTCAGCCTCCCAAGTATGGGACTACAGGTGTGCGCCACCACGCCGGCTTCTGGGGGGCTTTTTTGATAGTAGCTATCTTATCAGATGTGGCGTGACATCTCACTGAGGTTTTGATTGGCATTTCTCTGATGATGAGTGATGTCGAGCATCCTTTCATGTGTGTACTGACCATTTGTATGTCTTTAGAGAAATGTCTGTTCAAGTCCTTTGCCCATTGTTTAATTGGGTAATTTGATTTTTTGTTGTTGAGTTGTAAGATTTAAATATATCTTTTGACAATCATAATATCTTCTTGAGCAATTAAGCATACTTGTTCAAGCATCTAGCAAACATTTTAAGGGGCTGCTGGGTGACTGGCGCCGAACTGTAAGTACTGGTGTTTAGGAGCTGAACAAGGAAGACACAAAGCATTCCTCCTAGGAGCTTGAAGCTAGTTGAAGAAGACAGACAAATAATTATACACAAATACAGATTTCAAAGTGGAACTATTTACCAGGTGCTGTGGTAGATTGGAGGAAAGGAGTCTTCCTGAGACCTGATCTTTGTGGGTATTTTTCCCGCTCTGCTGGTCCCTCCTCTTGTCTCACTCAGCCATCCTTAGGTGATTTTAACTACACCTGCAGTTCAATTACTGTCTCTATAAAGGTGTGGAGTGTAAAAGAGACCTGTGTGGCCCTCAGGACATCCCTTCAGCTGGGCAGACAGCCTGTCACCCTCAGCTGCTCCAGCTGAGGCCACGCCAGCCTGAGTCACCATCCTTAGCCACTCCCTGTCCACGAATCTCAGGACTTTACCTCCTTGGTATCTCAGCATCCTCATTTCTATAGGACCTGCCACCCTCTCACCTGCGGTGTCACCTCCATCCTCTCCCTTCTATGCCATTCTTCCCTTGGCAGCCACAGTCTCTGTGAGAACACGAGCCAGATCAGTAGCCTCTTACTGAGCCTATGTTAAAGTCCAGAGTCTCTTGTGCTTTAAAGGGACTCCCCTTGCTGGCCCTCATCCTCCCTAGAATTAGTTCTCACTACTCCATCTCTCTCTGACCCTGCCATTCCTGTTTCTTCTGTTCCTCATTTGTCCCAGAGGCTCTCCCTCTCCCCTTCCCTGTGCTGTTCCCTCTGCTGGCTACACCCTTCCCGGCTCCTCCTAACACTCCTTCTATACTTTTTCCTGCAAGGAACCATCCCTGCTGGAGGGCCTTTCATCTCTGTTGTGTTGTACTGACAACTGTCCTTTTAGATTTGGTGATAATTTATCAAATCTGTTGTTATATATTGTCATTCCTTCTAGATCATTGAAAGCAGGGTCCTGCCTGTCTTGTTCACCGCTGTATCCACAGTGCCTTATACATAATAGGCTTTCAGCAAATATTAATCAATATTATTGCATGAAAAGCCACGTGAACAAACGTGCAGCTCACATGCAAAGCACTAGGGCTGCAGCTACATTCAGATATTTCTGCTGGTCATAGAGCAATTTCACTCCACCAGGAATTAAGGAAATGCATTAAAGAAAAAACAAATTTACTCCATTTTGGAGACCTGCACAATCAGCAAAGGTAGTAAGTATTTTCTTCTGGAACAGATATTGTCACCCAACTCATCACCATCACACCCCATTGCAAGGTTTCTGTCCAGCATGTCAGTCCTGCTTAACACTTCCTGGAGACTTTTGCCTGCAAACCCTTAGCAGGCCCTGCCCACTCACTCCCTGCCCTGCCTTGCCCAGCCTCACCTAACTTACCCCTCTCCCCACTCACCTCCATAGAGTAGACACTCTGTATTCCCGGCCACACCTTGAACACGCCGTGCCTTGGCTGTGCGTGTGCATAGAATCCACTTCTCCAGCCTTTCTCAAGACCAGCTCAAGTCTCGCCTCTCGGGAAAGGCTTTCCATGACAGCTCCCCCCGGTGCTCCACTCTCTCACAACTGGGCTCTGCTTTACTGTGCTACCTATTCTGTTTTAGCACATTTCAGAATCTGAAATTCTTTCATTTATTATCCATATACTTGTTTCATCCACTGGAACGTAAGGGACCTAAGTGAAGCAACCTCATGTATCTCATCTGCCACGGCCCTTTGGGTGCCTAGAACCACGCGCAGCTGTGGTAGGGCTCAGTCAACAGTGCTCGAGTGAGTCACAGAGCCCTGGGTCTTCACATCTAGATGTTCTGCTTTGCTTAGTGAGTTATGGGACTCCCAGGGCTCAGACAAAGCAAGACTCTGCCGTTTGTGTTGTCTTCTGGTTCCTTTATTTACTAGTGTTCATGATTTCTTTCCTAAAAATCTAGTAATAAATTACTTTCAGAAATAGAATATAGTTTGACTAAAGCATAGATTACATGGGAAGCAGCAACAGGAAATAAGGCTACAAAAGTGCCTTAAGACTCATGTGTCGGGTCTTGAATGCCTGGTTGTCTTAGTCCATTCGGGCTGCTGTAACAAAATACCTTAGGCTGGGTAATTTGTAAATAAAAATACAAATTCATTTCTCATGGTTCTGAGGGCTAGGACATCCAAGGTGAAGATGCCGGCAGGTTCAGTGTCTGGTGAGGGCTCACTGCTTCTTAGAGGGCACCTTGTTGTATGGCTGAGGGGACAGAAGTGAGGAGGTGGCCCCCTTCGGCCTTTTTATCAGGGTGCTGATGCCATTTGTGAGGGCAGAGCTCTCATGACTTAGTTGCTTTCCAAAAGGCTATGCCTCTTAATGCCACAACAACGGGGGCTAGGTTTCATTTTGGAGGGACACATTCAGACAGTAGCACCGGCCAAGATGTTTAGACTTCATAACAAAGGAAAAAGAGGAATGCCTTAAAGAACTGTTAAGGGAATATGTCAACCAGGAGGACAACAGTTGAAGTAGACATGAGAAAATTGGATTTGCAGGTTTTAAGTGGTCTCCATGGAGTATAATAGTGATGGAAGTCATATTGTGAAAGATTCGCTCATTCAGTCACTTGATCTTTATCAAACCATCAGTGTGCCAAGCATTGTTCTAGCTATTGGAGATAGAGCTGCAATAGTCAAGATAAAGAATTAGTGACTATGAATGGCTCCTGAAGAAGTTCAGGCAGCAGATGTAACTCTAAGCATTGACTCTGTAAGCTGTTGACAAGGCTGGAGGGAAGGATGGTAACTTGAAATGGAGAGGAAATAAAAAAGCCAAAGAACAGCACAGAGCAAGGGCAGGTTGGAAAGTGTAGGTTTGAGGATGGCAAGGTGGTCAGTCTGGAAGAAATGTGTAGAAAGAGCCAGATAACTGTTAAGGAAAGGAGGGGACGAAGCACATTATGGGACAACTTCTATCCTCCGGATAGACTGGAGACTGACAGAAAGCACAACACCACAGGAAGCATAAAGCAGGATCCATCTAAAGTAATGCATGGTGGCAAACGCTTGTAATCCCAGCACTTGGGAGACTGAGACAAGAGGATCGCAGGTTCTCTGCCAGCCTCAGCAACTTAGTGAGGCCCTCTGCAACTTAGTGAGACTCTGTTTCAAAATAAAAAATAACAAGGGCTAGGAGTGTTATCTCAGAGGCAGAACACCCCTGGGTTCAATCCCCAGTACCACAATAACTGAATGAATGAATGAATGAATGAATGAATACATAAAAGGTAGTCAGCACTGCTTGTGCCTTCTTTACAATCCTAGAGTCAGGAGTAGTATGAGGTACCTACAGTTAGGAGTTGGAAAGCATAGCAGAAGGGACTCTAGGGAACTGCAGAGGGTGTTGTGGAAACAAGCCACCGTGGAACCTGGGTGGTTGGGTGCTTCATGACCTGAGACCGGGAAGCAGGAAGTTGTGAAAAGGCGTGTTCAAGAGGTGGCACACGCCTGTAATCTCAGTATTTGGGAGGCCGAGACAGGAGGATTGCAGGTTTTTGACCAGCCTCAGCAACATAGTGAGACTCTCAGCAACCTAGCGAGACCCTGTTTCAAAAACAAAAAATAAAAAGGACCGGAGGTGTATCTCAGAGGTAGAACGCCCCTGGGTTCAATCCCCAGTACCACCAAAAAAAAAAAAAAGGAAAGTGATAAAAAAAGGAGTAGAAAATTGTGGTTGAATAGGAACTTAAAATGCCTAATTACAAAGTGAAGTAGTTGTGAGTGATGAAGTGAGGAGCCCAGGGAAGAGCGAAAGTGGAGTAGAGTTGGGGTCAAGGTGTTTGGCAAAATAAGCATTTACCTTGGAGAAAACAGATTTACAGTTGTGACTCCAACTGCCAGTGTGTTGCCTAGAACCTAGCAGGTCCTTAGTAAATATTTGTTTAGTGGGTTGATGGGTAGACAGGTGTTCTTTAGTCTTTCTGTGGATGGTTTAAAGGAGTAGCTGGTTGTCCTTCATACTCAAATCTCATGCTAGCTTTTTCTTGTTGTTGTACTGAGGATGATGCCCAGGTGCATTCTACCCCTGAACACCACCAGCCCTATCATATTTTTTAATTTTGAGACAGAGTCTCTAAGTTGCTGAGGGCCTTGCTAAGTTGCTGAGGCTAACCTCAACCCTGCAGTCCACCTATCTCACTCAGCCTCCCAAGTACTGGGGGTTATAAGCATGCACCACCATGCCCAGCTCATGCTAGTTTTTTATTTGTACCCTAACCGACAGGCAATGTTTTAGCCCATTTTCTGTGGCTATAAGAAAATACTTGAGACTTGGTAACTTGTCAAGAATGGAAGTTTATTTGGTATACAGTTTTGGAAACTAGAAAGTTCAAGAGCACGGGGCCCATGTCTCAGCATCTAAGTGAGAGCCTTCTTGCTATAGCATTGTATAGAGGAGGGGATCATATACGTATCATATCATATCATTGACAGAGCAAGTGTCCTACCTGCCATTCTCTTATGAATGCCACTAATGCCATCACGGGCCACACCCTTATGACCTCATCTAATCCTAATTACTTCCCAAAGACCTAATGCCAGCAACATTGAAATTTGGGGGTTAATTTTCCAACACAATATTTAGGGGGGCACATTCAAACTAAGCAGGTAAATAGGAGAGGGTGGGAATTTTCAGCTCCTTCAGAGTTCATAAAGCTTTTGTGTTTATTTGAATGTTTCCAGTGCTGAAGCACTCAAGTAGCCGCAGCCTTGCCAAGTGTGGTGGTACACACCTGTAATCCCAGTACTTGGGAGGCCGAGACGGGAGGATCGCAGGTTTGACAACAGCCTCAGACACTTAGTGAGACTCTCAGCAACCTGGCAAGACCCTGTTTCAAAACAACCAAAAAAAACCTTAAAAAATGGGATGGGGGTATAGCTCCAAAGTAGAATGCCCCTGGGTTCAATCCCTAGTACCCCCCACACAAAAAAAGTACCCTCCGCCTTGTCCACTGTTCTGCCTGACTTAGGGCACATTTCTTGCTGGCTTCTGTTCCCTCTACAGAGAATGTCCTTCTCAGGAGTCCACCCTCCTCTGTGCCAACTTAGATGTAAAAGAGTCTGCCCAAGAGTCACATGAAACTAACATGGGTTTTGAATTTTTGGGGCTCAGGGAGAAGAGAAGAGCTTGCCAATGTTCTTTTGGGGACTATCTCTACAATGTCTCAGCATTTTAATAAATCATTGATTCTTTTTTTTTTCATTAAAGGGCCTATTTCAACCCTTGGGAAAATTGCCTTAATATAAAGTTAAATAATGATGCCTTTGGAAATCAAGTACGATATTAATTATATGTAGCACCAACGTAACTCTTGTCTGTAATGACTAAAATCACATGTGCTCTGTGCTGTGCTATTCAAGGAGTCCAAAGGCAGGGACATTTTTATAGCAGGGAGGAAGTTAGGCAATTTATTGGACTGCTTATAAAAAGAACTAAATGCAATTTAGATTGGATAATTTATTTCCAAGTTAATTAGATTGTAGGCTGTTGCATACAAAGCCACTGCCTGGTACAGCGTGTGGTGGCGTCAGCTTGGAAATTGATTTTCTTGATTTACTAGTAATAGCAATGCCTGTGGCTGAAGCTCTTCTAAGGAAATATACCATAAGTTATTTCCCTTCTTTTCTGCATGTTGTAATTTAAAATTCTGTAATTCATCTCATTAGCTGTTGTCTGTGGCCGTTTATATCTACGTGCACTTCCAATACTCTCGTGACAGGTTGTCAGAGTTAGCACTACTGGCTCAAGGGTGCAGCCTACAATGCTTTGGGTCTGGGTCTGGCATTAAAGGCAAGCTGGGGGATCACGCTGTATTCTATAAAGTTCAATTGTTGATGTGAGTGAATTTGAGTGAAAAATTAAGAAACAAAGAGGAAGATGAAGATAGATATGGGAACAGAAAAAAAATCAGGGATTGCAGTTATGGTCAGAAACTTCTGTGTTCCTGAAGGAGAATCCTGGAGCACAAAGTCTGGCTGCCTCTTTTTGTTGAGGAGGAACTCTCCTGGCCTCACGAGGCAGCCAGGGTTGTGCTTTTCCTGTGTTTGCTGCGAATGAATGAGAAAGTCCTTTGTGGAGGTTGTTGCTTACAGAATATAATGGTCATGTTCTTTGAAAACTGAGATTTGGCTGGCTGAATCCTGAGCTAGCCTTTATACTGACATTGCATTACTGTAATATCAAATCATTATAATTTGATATTCAAAACTGTCCATGGCTCTAACCAACACAGTTTGATGGTGACCGATCACCATTTTTTAAAACTGGTACATGAAAACATAAATACTACACTTATTAATGGGGTACCATGTGATATTTCTGTATATGTATACATTGTATAATGTTTAAATCAGATTATACATATCCATCTCCTCAAAATTTTATTATTTAAAAGAGGAAGCTTGGCATGGTGGCATGTTCCTGTAATCCCAGTGCTTGGGAGGCTGAGACAGGAGGATTACAGGTTTGAGGCCAGCCTCAGCAAATTAGCAAGGCCCTCAACAACTTAGCAAGACCCTGTTTCAAAATAAGAAATAAAATAGGACTGGGAGTGTAGCTTGGAGGTAGAACACCCCTGGGTTCAATCCCCAGTATCAAAAATAAAAATAAGCCGGGCGTGGTGGCGCACGCTTGTAATCCCAGTTCTTTGGGAGGCAGAGACCGGAGGATCCAGGTTTGCGGCCAGCCTCAGCTCTCTCTCTCTCTCTCTCTCTCTCTCTCTCGCTCTCTCTCTCTCTCTCTCTTTCTCCTTAGTGAGGCCCTCCGCAACTTCGTGAGACCCAGTTTCAAAATAAAGTATAAAAAATAGTGCCAGGGGTGTAGCGCGGAGGTAGAACGCCCCTGCGTTCAATCCCCGGTACTGCAAAAATAAATAAATAAATAAAAAATTTAAAAAAATAAAAGTAAATAAAGTGAACTATTATGCATATGTTTGTGTAGACATGAAACATCCTTCTTCTGAGTGCCTTTCTTCATTGTAATAGTAAGCTTTTTGTCTCTGAGTCCAAAATACCTGACAAGAACAACTTAGAGGAGGAAAGATTTATTTGGGCTTATGGTTTCAGAGGTTTAGTTCATGGTTGATCAGCTCCAAGGCAGAAACATCATGGTGGCAGGCATGGCAGAGGAGAGCTGCTTAGCTCATGGCAGCCAGAAAGCAGAAGAGAGACAGGAAGCAGCCAGAGACAGATGGAGTCCAGTGCCAAGCCCCCAGCAACTCACCTCCTCCAGGCACACCCACCTGCTTACAGTTACCATCCAGCAAGTCCATTCAAATTATTAATCCATCGGTGGACAAACCCACTGATGAGGTTGGAGCCCTCGTGATTCATTTATTTCACCTCTGGACGTTTCTGCATGCCAGCACATGAGCTTTTCTGGGGGACATTCCATATCTAAACCATACCACTCATGACAGAGAGCCCTTTCCTTCTCAGGGGTCACTGCAGAGAAGGGAGGCTAGGAGAGGCCTCTGACCTTCGCAGGGATATGAGTCCTTGACCCAGGGCCTCAGTCAGTCAAAACCTTGTGCTGGGACTACCTCCTGGTCCCTGTCATGGGCCAGTGTGATTGTTTGTTGGCCTCAATCTGTGTAGATAGCTTTCCTCTCGCTTCTTTAGAAACTAACTCACTGCTGTGTTGTACATAAGAATATAATATTGGAAGGAAGCTTTCATTACAGTTCAATAGGTAAGTTCCCACATCTCAGCCAGGCTTGTGATCAAACTGCCTCCCTCTGTACCCCGCTCCCCTCTATGTGCAGTGATCCCCTTGCTCTTTCTCTAGCCCACCCCTACCCTGTCTTCAGGGTAGCTAAAGGGGCAGTTCTTTTTATCTGTAAATTCATCCCTGTTTTTTTAATGTAGCCTTAACTTCATAGTATTGACACTACCTGACATTATTAGGTGATCCCTGTCAAAGGGATCAAGATGTTTATCTCTTTCTCTGCCAGGCCAGAATGTAGGCTCCTTGAGGGCAGAGATTTTATTCAACATTGATTCCTCAATAGTGCCTAGAATGTATCTGGCCTGTTGTGTCCATTGAATGCATGTTTATTGCATGACTAATAACACAATAGTTGAGTAAATGTTTCGGGTGACACAGGGTGTGTCCTTAGTGGCAGGAGATGGGTGCCATAGCAAGGAGCTGCAAGTGCTCACTCGCTGATACAGTCACTACTCCTGCCCAGAAGAAGAGCCAGTGCAGTATGCTCCCTGCATGGCTCAGCTCGAGCCCCTGAGCAGAAGGACTTGCCTCCCCATTAGCACATACCTCCAAACTGCCCCCGCGGAGAATGCATCCCCTCCAGCTGAGCGACAGCTCTCGAGGTCCCACGAGGCTCGCAGAACACCTGATGTCCACCATGCTAATGCGCCCTGAAATGCAGCTCCTTTGCTTGCCCTTTCACCTCAGGTTGAGATGCACCAAATACACAAACCCCTCTACTCAAATTAAGATTCAAATATGGTCAATTCACAGTTCTGGCCTTCAGTTCCAAAATAGTCATTTTTTGTGATTTGAGAGAGGAAAGTCCACAAACTTACAGCTGAGTTTTTCCAAGCAGACAGCAGCTGTTCAGGTCAGAGCATGAATCTGAGGGAGGCGGTGTGGGAGGACGCTTGTTTGTCCCCCGGTTATTGGAATGGAATACAGTGGATGGATATTTCTCTTCGGTGGCTTATCCCCACAGGCGGGCACTCCTCAGGAGGAAGGATGCTGTGTGGTGAGGTCTGTGGGCAAGCAGACAGTGGACTTGGTTCTACCAGCAGGGCTGAGCCCAGAGCATAGAGTGATAGAAACCAGTGGCTGCCAAGTTGAGAGTGGGCTCTCATGGCTGTCCCCCCCAGGCCTCGGGCATGTGCAGTCACCTCCATTTGCAGTCTGGTTCCTTTCCAAACTGCGGCACATTTGTAGCGAGGGCCTCATGGGCTGGAGCACCAGTAAACGACAGAAGAAATGTGATTTTAAAAAAGTAAGATGACACATTATTAAAGGAACTTCCTATGGACTTATGGGATCTTGAGAGATCATGGCCCTGCTGCCTGACCTCTGACGAATGGTAAGGTTGAGGCCTCAAAATCTTCAGATAACAGGTGCAGCTCTTATTTGTAAATCCATCCCTATTTTTGTCATATAGCCATAAAATTAATATGGCAAAGGTACCAGCATTTATTTTTAACTTTATCATATCATACGCACACATGCTATAAAAACTAAATTAATGTATCCCCCTCCCCTTGCTAGGATAAACTATCACTAACTTAGTAAATGCGTGCTGCACCCTGGATGAATTGAATGTAAATTCCTGTTGGTGTTCTTGCTTGCTCTTAGGAGGAATTTCCTGGGAACCTTCCTCTGGATAATGATTCTTTTGAGACCCTGTAGACATCATTTCTTGGGCTGAATAATGCCAGCCGGTTTTCATGGGTTCTAGTTTTCTGTCCTCTTACTCCCGCATGGCCAAAAGCTCTGTTCTCCACATCTGTGCGATGCCCAGTTGGAGTGGCACCATCTTCCCTTACTGTCCAGACATGCCCCCCCTACTGCTACCCCCTGTTTATCCCGCAATGCCACCTGGTGGTTTGTCTTTGCTTGTGGGCCCACATGACCTGTGGATTTTTTGGTCACAATGAATCAGTCAGGTGATTATCCATTTACTATTTATAAAGTCTGTTTCTCCTCTTCTCCTTTTGCCTTTTTTATAGACATGTGGTTTGGTTTGTTTCTGAGTAAAATAGCCTTGACCAAATGGACTAGAGAGAGAAGGTGGGTTCGTGACTTTATTTGTGGCTGACCAATAGCTGCATTTTTCAGTGAGGCAGTACTCATTCTTTAGGCTGTTGTATCAGTGCACTGACACTTCAGAGAGGCAGCACCTTGTAGTGAGATAAGCACAGGCTGTGCAGTTGGGGGGAGCGGGGGTCATAGCTGTCCCATTTATTAGCTGCCACTAGGTTACCTAGACTCTCAGCCTGTGACCTCATGTGCAGTGGGGTTTTTGTTGTTGCTGTTTTGTTTGATTTGGTTTGGTTTGGTACTGGGGATTGAACCCAGAGGCATATTTTACCTCTGAGTAAAATACCTCTGAGCTACACCTCCAGCCCTTTTATTTTCCATTTTGAAATGGTCTTGCTAAATTGCAGAGGGCCTCGCTAAAGTTGCTAAGGCCGGCCTTGAACCTGTGATCCTCCTGTCTCAGCCTCCCATGTACTGGGATTATAGGCGTGTGCCAGCACACCCAGCTACCTTTTTATTTTGAAACAGGGTCTCACTAAGTTGCTGAGGGTCTTGCCAAGTTTCAGAGACTGGCCTTGAGCCTGTGATCATGTGTTAAATGGGAATAATGATTCCTGTGTGGTAGAGATGAGAGGATTTAGTGAGATAATGTGTGTGAGCACTTGATGTTCTACTGGAATATAGTAAGTTCTGAAGACATGGTTATTTTTGTTATGATAGGTGGTGATTATTCATGGAAATATAACAGGATTTTCATCCAGTTTGAGTCTGCATTAGTAGTTTGAGTTCTTGGTACAAAGATAAGAGATACATACTTGTCATGATAATTTTGTATAAAATATGCAGTCAGCTGTTACACAGAGATAGTTACTCTGACAAGCAGAACTAAGAGGAGGGAGTATAAATCTATAGTCCCTGCCTTGTAACCATTGGCATGTCAAATAGATAGATTGACAAAAGAGGGGTGGAAAATGGAAATTCAGAGGAAAGAAGTATTGTATTTCTGCAGCCAACTCCAAGGAGTGAAGTGGTGCTAATTGAGAAATGGTTTTCAGGGCCTGAGCTCTAAGTGAGGAATATTATCTTAGGGGGCTCAGAGATAAAAGGGCAGTAGTGTGTCTTTGAGATTAAGCTCAGTGGTAGGGTGTGTACTTAGCATGCATAAGGCCCTGGGTTCACTCTGCAGCCTTACAGAGAGAGAGAGAGGGACAGACAGACACAGAGAGACAGAGTCTGACTTGTTTTTTGGGGGGGAGAGATCTACCCTCTGAGGGATCGTCTCATGAGGAGACCTAGTGTGGAATGCTCCAGAAGCCCCCCCCAACTTGAGTTTCAGCTGGTTCCACTGCCAACAGTCACAGGGTCCCCCTTGAGGAGCGAGAGCTGTGGCCATCACCCCCTCCCCCTGAGGCTGCCTGGCGTCATGGGTTGGAAATATACCATGAATTACCTTCAGCCTTGCATTTTGCTTTGAAGTTGAAACCAGGATTCGCTGACCCTGGAGGCTATTTTAAGGAAGTATCTTCCTGCATTCCTTTTATCTTGATGTTTGTCGCTAAAGTGTTGTGAAAATCCTGTTCCTAGCTGTCATTCATATAAAAGCTCTGGCATTCCCATTTCTGATCTCTGAAGCCCCTCGAGACCTCATTAAGTTAGCGCTCCATCTGTCCGGATCTGAATGAACAGATCTCTTGCTGCGTCTCCATCACAGCCCTCCACCTCTCTCTTCCTTGCTTGGCTGATCTTACTTAGATGGCACCCCTGAGCTTTGGGATTTTTTTTTTCAGCACAAGAAGTTTCTAATGTGCATATTTGGATTTCAGCTGCCTTTTCAAATGAAATGGTGACCGCAAACTCCTGGCGAGGCTCCCGTGGGGACTCCGATCCCCCTTTCTCCCCTTCCCCTTCTCTCCCCTTCAAGAGAGCTTTCTCCTTGCCTTCCCTGCCCATGGCTTGGAAGATGCCTGAAAAATAACAGTGACTCAATACCTGGGTTGTAGACAGGGCTCGGTCCCAGAGGCACCATGATGTCATCATCCCCTTTAATCCTCACAGCCTTCCCTTTGACTCCTGAGAAAAGTGTGAGGTTTCCAGCCAGGAATAGTCCCCAGGTCACAGAGCTGGGGGCCCAAGTCCAGTGTTTGATTTGACTCTGGAATGCTGCCTGTCGGGATGGAAGGGATGTGGTCCACCTGCCCACACACACCCCAGCCATGGGAACCACCACTGGGTAGTTCAGTGATCCAGATGACCAGTGCTTCAGTAAGGAATAGGGGTGACTGCCTGGGTGACTGGCCCTACTAGTAGAAACACCATTATACGGAGCTAAGTTAGGATTTATGGCACCAATTAAATGAGATAATACATGTAAAGAACATTGTAAAACTACTCTAGTCCTTTATGTGTGCTCTGGCCTTTAGATCTAACTACTTTTCAATAAAAAATACTCAATTTGCGTAATATAGTATTTAACATTCTCTGGTGTGCTTTTAAAACCAAAATTCTCACAACTATCTGCTCACTTTATTTTGCTGAGATAGCGTTCAGTGTCTTCCTTTGCTCACCAGAAGGGCAAGAGCTTAAGCACTGTCTTCTCTCCCCCGCCTGACAGCGCCCCATCATCTCCATCTGCTGGGGCCACCGGGACTCACGGCTGCTGATGGCCTCGGGACCGGCCCTGTACGTGGTTCGTGTAGAGCATCGGGTGTCCAGCCTGCAGCTGCTGTGCCAGCAGGCCATCGCCAGCACCCTGAGAGAAGACAAGGACGTCAGCAAGCTGACCCTGCCCCCCCGCCTCTGCTCCTATCTCTCCACTGCCTTCATCCCCACCATCAAGGTAAAGGCTTTCGCCCTCCCTGTTGCCCCTTCTTGCCTGTCTGCCCCCCACTGCTTGCCAAGAGGAGGGCAGAAGCAGGAGCGATGGCAGAACGTGTCAGGGACTTGTCTGCTTCTCCCCGAGAGTGCCAGGGAGTGGCCAGGCGTGGCTCTGCAGAGCCCTGCCAGGTTCTTCCACACCTGCCCCCCGCCGCCCTAAGCATCCCTGTTAGTGTCCCAGGGAGATTGACTTTGTATGGGCTTTACCTTTCTCATGGCCACGCTGGTATTCCCAGCTTGACTTCTGTGTTGCCTGATGATCAAAGGAGAGAACATGAGAACATTTATTTAGCACTTTCTATATACTAGGCATTGCACCAAGTACTTTATAAAAATCTGTTTCATTCAGTCCTGACTTTCTGGTAGATGCTGACATTATTTCCACTTGAGAAGGCAAGAAGCAAGTTCATAGAAGTGAAGTAACTTGCTCCACAGCTGGTTAGGGGAATAGCCAGGATTGCCCCAGTCTGATTTTAGGGCCCGCTTTGCTCCCCACTCTGCTGGGAGGGGCGAGTTCCCACCTGGCTTGCTGCCAGCCGTCTTTAATGCCGACTGTACCACCAGAGACTATGTGTCACGACAGCGTGTGGAATAGACCTGCAGTTTTTTCTCATGTGTAGGTTTCCCCTAACCATGGGTCTTCAATACCCACTGAGTCCTTTTCTATAGTTTGTGTCTACTTTTAAGTATCTGATTAATCTGTTGGTTACTTTTTTCTTGACATGTCACAGTTTTAGAATTCTCATGATTTATTTTTTCCAAAGTGCTTTACAGTATCCCACAGTAGCAGTTTTTAGCCCTGGTATATTATATTGTATTAGAAAAAACAGATATGCCTAGGCCCACCCCAGAGATTCTGATTTAAGTGTCTGCAGTGGGATCCTGGCTTAGGTGGTGTTTAAATGCTCCCAAGAGATTCTGACAAGCCCCCTCAGTTGTGAAACTGTACAACACCGTGTAGTTAACCTTCCCTGTGCTTGGTCAGACTGACAGTGATTGTTTAACTGACGTGCCCATGCCTGCTCGCTCGCTATCTCTCTCTGCCTGTGTTCTGCCTCCAGCCCCCAATTCCAGACCCCAACAACATGCGAGACTTTGTCAGCTACCCCTCCGCCGGCAACGAGCGGCTGCACTGCACCATGAAGCGCACGGAGGACGACCCAGAGGTGGGCGGTCCATGCTACACACTCTACCTGGAGTACCTGGGCGGGCTCGTGCCCATCCTCAAGGGACGGCGCATCAGCAAGCTGCGGCCGGAGTTTGTCATCATGGACCCACGGACAGACAGCAAGTCAGGTGGGCCCCTCGCCGGAGGGTCTGAGCCCTGGTCCTCACCTGGTCATGGAATACCATTCCTTATGACCATGCAGAGAATGCCTGTTTATAAAGCATGAGCTTGTGTTGGCTAGCATGGAATGTCCCTGAAGCTACTGTATTTCCAGAATCCCATTTAAGTGAACGATTCTCTAAATGCACTTTCTGACAGGTTTCTAGCCGCGTTCCATAAGGCATCAGTAGTTGGGGCTGTGGGTAGGGAAACATCGGCTCTCAATCAACAGAAGGCTGGCACCAGCCTTCTAGAGCTGAGAGCCTCCTCTTAGAGTTATTGAGTAAGTGTCTACTGAGTACCAAAATGTGATATTGACATGATTTCAGAATAATAATGAGATATATCCTGGCCTCTCAGGGTGGCTATTATAACTAAGATGTTCAGGGCCGGGGTATAGCTCAGAGGTAGAGCACTTGCCTGGTGTATCCGTCAGCATTCTCACAGCCATAATCTAAATGTCTGACCACATAACTTAGAGGAAAGAAGATTTAGAAGATTTCTTTTCTTTTTTTTTTTTTTGCGGTACTGGGGATTGGACCCAGGGGCGTTCTACCTCCGCGCTATACCCCCGGCCCTATTTTTTATACTTTATTTTGAAACCGGGTCTCATGAAGTTGTGGAGGGCCTCACTAAGTAGAGATAGAGAGAGAGAGAGAGAGCTGAGGCTGGCCGCGAACCCGGATCCTCCAATCTCTGCCTCCCAAAGTGAAGATTTATCTTCTTATGGTTTCAGGTTCAGTCCATGTGAGGCTGGGGACGGAGGGAAAACACATAGGCTGTGCTCTTTACATCATGGAGGCCGGAAGGGGGGAAGCGTGCATGCACGCATCTGCGCACACATGCATGCACACACACACATACACACACGTGCACAGGGGTGGGGGATATATAATCTCCAAGGGCGCACCCCCAGGAACCACCTCCTCCAGCCACACCCTACCGGCCGACTGGGCACCACCCAGGTAAGTCCATTACAATGGATTTATCCACTTTTGGGATTACAACCCTCATGACTCAATTACATCAGTTCCAAACATTAATAAATGAGCTCTTTAGGGAACATTTTTATATCTAACTAACACCTAGTATGCACAAGGTCTTGGGTTTCATCCCCAGCACTGCCCAAAGTAAATAAATAAACAAGCAAACCTTCAGTCTGTTCCTCAGCCTCCTATCTCTGCCCTTCACTAATCCACCATTAACTGCTTTTTAGCTGATTGCTGGTGGAAATTTCTTGTTCCCAAAGAGGTTTGACTTGATGAGTCACTCTGCCCTTCTGAAAGCTCCCTCCTCCTGTGCAGGTGTTCATTGCTCGGTTAACATGGTGAAGATGCTCTTGCATGCCTCTCTCTGGGATCCTAGACTGTGACCTCTTGCAGGAAGGCACTTTGGTCTTTTGGTGCCACTTGGTGCGAGCCCAGCGTCCATGCACTTGTCAATCCCTGCAGCTCAAACATCCTGCCACCTCCTATGACACAGTCCTTGTCACCTGCTGCAGATCATACGGCACTGTCCTCGGTGCCCATCGCTAGTCACAGGCCACTGGTGACTTATTCAGCATGCTGTAGTCGTGTGCTCCGGATTCTGCCTGCCCCACTGGATTCCGAGGGCCGGAGGGAGGGAATTGAGTCATCTTTATACACACAGTGTCTCACGCGTGCCTGACCATGAAACAACATGGGTTGGGTTGGATTTGTTTTTATTGGGTTATGCTTACTTTCTCCACTTCCTTGCACCAGTTCTTTGTCCTGCCCATTAGACTGTCCTCTGTCCCTCATTACGTCCCTGAAGCTACATGTGCATGACCAGAGTCGCCCTAATTCACAAGGTAGTGGGCTTATTCACCCACAACCTCACTCGCCCACACCAACATTCTATGTTCCACCTCTGTCTGCCGTGCATAGTTCTCCCAGCGTCTGTGGCAACATTCTGCCACCAGTGTTATTATTTAAGATCAAAAGCAGTAAAGCTCTACTTTAAAAAATTGGATATCTGCCGGGCATGGTGGCACATGCTTGTAATCCCAGTACTTGGGAGGCTGAGACAGGAGGATCACAGGTTTGCGGCCAGCCTCAGCTACTTAGTGAGGCCTCCACAACTTAGTGAGACCCTTTTTCAAAATAAAGAATAAAAAATAGGGCTGGGGTTATAGCTTGGAGGTAGAATGCCCCTGGGCTCAATCCCCAGTTCCACACAAAAAAATTGAACATGCATCATTTTCTATCATTTTTTCCCATTTTTTGACTCATGTCAAACTAATACCAAGAGCAGAGATAGCAAGTAGAAGAATTGGGGGCTGGTGGTGAGCAGGTGTATAGCATGGAGGAAGAGAAAAGATAGAAAAGAGAACAGAGGCTGTTGACTTAGGAGGAAAACATGATTTTGGAGAAAGGGAGCAGGAAAGCTGTCCCTGGTTGGAGGTGACCGGGGAAGGGATGCCAGGGATATCTCCCGAGCAGAGCCTGCCTACGTGTTCTGCCGGATGTGTCTCCAAGGTTCCTCCCCTGGACAGGGCCCTGTAAGAGCTATGTGGAGACTGAATGTCAGGGCCACTCAGATGAAGGGCTTGTGTATTTCCCACGTGCCTGATTCCAACTGCTGTGGCACCAGCACTACAGCCTCCCAAGACCAGGCTTGCTCAAAACCTGACCTGACCCCCCCCCCTTACCTGTTCTGCCAGCTCACACCAAACACAGACCAACTCCACTGCTAACAGTCCTTTGGGGAATGAGATGTTTTATTTTTATAATTAAAAGAATTATCTGGGAGGCTGAGATGTGAGGATCTCATGTTCAAGGCCAGTGTGGGATAACTTAGTGGTACCCTGTTTGAAAATAAAACATAAAGAGGGCTGGGGGTGTAGCTCAGAGGTAGAATGCCCCTGGATTCAATCCCCAGTACCACAAAATAAATGATGATAGAGAGATAGATGATGGATGGATGGATAGATAAATAGATAGCATAGCAAGTCAGCATATTTAGTCAGTCCCTATTTTGTATGAGCTACTTTAGTCCCCTGATTGTTAAGCAGTACCAGAGTATCTGCTTTTAAGGAGTTTGTAAACCCTTCTAGGTGACAACTTAAGCACTTGAAAAGTTCAATTAAAAGTCAAGATTTAAATACCTCATGACAAAAATAGCTATGTCACAAGACACAATATGACTAATTGCCAACTGAATGGTATATATAGGCTAGCTCAGAGGAGGAAATGATTCCTGACTTTGAAAAGCCAGGACTTTCTCATCATGAGAAGCTGATTAACTCTTTTAAGCCTCCACATCATTGTTTCTCAAAATGTAGTCCACGGACATCTGCATGCAAATAACTAATTTAAATAGAAGTCCCTGGGTTCGCTTTTTGGATTGACGTATTGGGTCTGGGGTGGGGCCTCGCAGTCCACAACCAGTAGGTTCCCCAGCTGATTTTTCATGCTGTAAAGTTCTTGATCCACTGCTGGAACTGTTCTCCAAGTGACTTGACAAATACGTTCCTAAAATTACCAGTGTGTATTTTTATATAAGTCTGAATCCCAGTAGTTTTTTAATGAAAATCCACAAATTTTCAGAAGGAATCTTTAATCAGAGCTTGCTATGAACTGAATTGTGTCCCCCAAATTCATATGTTGAAGTTCTAACCCCTAGTGCAACTATATTTGGAGATAGTGCTTTTATGGGGTAATTAGGGTTAAATGAGGTTATAAGTGTTGAATTTTAATCCGGTAGGGGATTGGTGACCTTATACGAGGAGAAAGGGAGAGAGAGGTCACTTTCAACACACAGGCACAGAGGAAAGGCCATATGAGTACATGGAGAATTCTGGCAGCTGTCTACAAGCTAGGAAGAGCCCCCAGAAACCAACCATAAGGACACTTCATCTCAGGGTTGCTCAGCCTCCCTAATTGTGTGAACTGATTCTTAATGTCTCACATATGTGTGTATAGAGATAGCTATAATATTGGTTTTGTTTCTCTGAAGAACCCTGATTAATCTAGATTTTGGTACCCAATAAGTGGGTGCTGCTTATTACAGATAGATACCTAAACAAATGAAAGAGCTTTGGAACTTGGTAGTGGCTAGAGGCTTGAAGAGTTTTGAGGTGTGTGGTAGAAATATGGATATTAAGCCGGGCGTGGTGGCACACGCTTGTCATCCCAGTACTTGGGAGGCTGAGACCGGAGGATCCAGGTTCACGGCCAGCCTCAGCTACTTAGTGAGGCCCTCCGCAACTTAGTGAGACCCTGTTTCAAAATAAAGAATAAAAAAATAGGAAAGCCAGGCATGCTGGCGCACGCTTCTAATCCCAATACTTGGGAGGCGGAGACCAGAGGATCCAGGTTCGCGGCCAGCCTCAGCTACTTAGGCCCTCCGCAATTTCGTGAGACCCGGTTTCAAAATAAAGGATAAAAAATAGGGCCGGGGGTGTAGCTCGGAGGTAGAATGCTCCTGGGTTCAATCCCCGGTACTGCAAAAAAAAAAAAAAAGAAAATATGGATATTAAAGGCAGTTCTGGAAAGGTCTCAGACAAAAATGAGCATGTCATTAAAAACTGGAAAAAAGGTAATCCTTGTTATAAAGTGGCAAAGAAATTTGGCTGAACTGTGTTGTAGTGTTGTGTGGAACGTTGAACTTGAAAGGGATGAAATTGGATGTTTAACTTGAGGTTTCTAAGCAGAGTGTGGAAGGAGTGGGGGTGGCTCGGTTCCTCTCGACTACGTACAGTAACATGCAAACAGAAGGAGACAAACTGAAGAAGGGCCCAGAATGTGAAGATTTTGAAAATTCTCGGCCTGTCCATGTTGCCAAAACAAGAAAGCACTTTCTGAAGAGAACATCAAAGATGCTGCTGGACTGTCATTTGATGAAGAGGTTATGAGATTATACTAGCAGAGATGCTGCCAGTGTGAACTGGAGGGGACAGATGCGGGATGAAACGAGAGGCCGTTGGGCTTCTTGGAGTCCACAGGTCAGGATGGTAGAGCGGTGTGGCTGCCAGCTTGCACTATTCTTCACTTGACCCAGTGATGATTTAGAGATCAGCAGGGCCACCTCCTATGGCCTCTGCCTGGAGATTTGAGGGCAGGGCTAACTGGCAGAGTCACAGGGACGGGACTCCTGCCTGGAGCTACAAGGGTGGTGCTGATACCCCAGTGGGCAGAGTATCCAACCTTAGAGAATTACTTTCAAGCCTTAAGACCTACTGGAATTTGCCATGCTGGCTCTTGCACATTTTGGAGACTGTCACCCCTTTCTTACTTCCTGTTTACTATGTGCCTGTCCTACCAGTGTCTATTGGCAGTACATAACTTGTCTGGTTTCATAGGTTCACAGCTGGAGAGCAATTTTGCCTCTAGATGAATTGAACTGCAAGTCCTATATCTGATTTAGATGAGACGCTGGACATTAGAGTTGATGCTGAAATGAATTAAAACTTTAACTTGGTCTGTGGGGATGGAATGAACGTATCCCATCTGGGAGAAGGACGTGAACGTGCGAGGGAGCAGGAACAGAATTCTACAGCCTATATTGTGTCCCCCCGAAATTCATATGCTGAAGTCCTCAGCCTCATATGACAGTATTTGGCTTTTTAGGGAGTAATTAAGGTTTAAGGAGGTTATAAGGATGGGGTCCTAATCTTACAGGATTAGTGGCCATAGAAGAAGAGGAGGCGACTTCCCTCTCTCTCTCCATACTTGTGCTGCTAGGGAAGGCCCTGTGAGCGCAGCACGGAGCAGCCGTCTGCAAGCCTGGAACAGCCTGCACCAGCATGCTACCAGGCTGGCACCCTAATCTGGGACTTTCAGCCTCTGGAACTGTGAGAAAAGAAGTTCCTATTATTTAAGCCACCCAGACTGTGGTATCTTGTTATGGTAACCCAAGCAGACTAAGGCAGAGTTTATATATATTTAAAAGCTGTTGAAACAGCTTTTGAAGATTTTTAAAAATTCTACAAAGATGTCTAATTCAGGTTGCATACTGGAAAGCCTTCAACCCAGATGAAATTAACATATTCTTGAAAACTGACAAAATTGGAATGTGAAGCCTAGACACTAAAGTTGTCTTTGGCTCCCAAAGACCAATCCCATTTACATTTTTCTACACCTTGGATGTTTGTTCTGGAACTTCATGATGAATCCATCACACAGAATCTCTAGAGTATGCAGCACACCCGACTGCCACCCCAGCCCCCTTGAGTTTGATCTGAGGCAGCCCAGGGACTTTCCAATGCGGTAAAGACAGAGGTCAGAGGGGCCCGCAGTGCAGTGCCCGCGCATGTGCAGTTACAACTCCCAGCAAGCACTTCTCAGGATGTGCGACTTGAGGCTTTTTGTGTGATCCCAGACACATAGCTCCATGGCTTGCTGAACGCAAGAGTCCTGCCTTCTGATTGAGTAGTTTAAGAAAGGAGGTGACACAGACCAGCACCAGCCTTCTTTCAAGTAGCACGCCAAGCTGTTCTGTCCCAGAGAGGCCCCTGCCCACAGATGTCACCTCCTTCTGCTCAGAAACTTAGAGATGGGTGTGGATTAACAACTTATCCCTCGAAATGTCAGCAGATGTATTGGATGATGAAGTCGCTCACATTCTCTGAATTATTTTGTTGTGATTAGATGATTAAGCTTTTTTTATTTCCTGGCAAGACTCTCAGAGCCTTAGAGAATGAAGTTTGTCTGAAAAACTAATTTTGAAGAATGGGGTACTTATGCTGAGGGCAGACCAAGGGCGAGGGTGTGGGGTTTTGTCCTGAAGGAATGTGGTAGTGGGGGGCTAGTGTGAAGGATAGCAAGAAGAAGACATTTCAAGGAGGATGAGCTTTGTCTACATGGCAGTCTTGTGATCGGCCTACTCTCTGCACATTGTCTTCTCTTCTGCTCTAGGGCCTCTGATCTTCTGCCTGGTGGCCAATAGTCACGTTATCATGAGTGGTTTCCATATAGGGTACCTGCAGAGCAACCCAGAGCTACCACTGCAAGTTCCCTTCAGACATGGCTCCCAGCAGGCAGGCGGCTGCGCTGGGGGAATAGCCAGCCCCACAGCCAGCCCTGCGGCAGTTCTAATGGGCTGCCCGTGTCCCTGACACAAACTGCCCAGGAGACCACAGCTCAGACCCCACTCTCTCAGGACTGGAATCCCAGCAGACCTGGACCAGCAAGGGTCTTCCCAGCTCAGAAGCAGGTTCCCCGCCACTCAGTCAACGAGCCCTCCCTCAGCCTGGGTTTCTGGCCTGCCTAAAAGTCCACACAAGCCCAGGCGGACATCTATGTGTTATGAGGCACAACAGTAAAGCCATTTTGGTTTTAGCTTTTAGCACAGTAAACAGTGCTATTTTGTACATTCCTGGGGGCATTAAAATACCATAACACCTTACCTCTGTTTAGAAAATAGCATAAAAAGGTTAAAGGAAAGTTGGGCGTGCTAGTGCACACCCATAATCCCAGTACTTGGAAGGCTGAGACAGGAGGATCACAGGTTCAAGGACAGCCTCAGCAAGTAGTGTAAGACTCTCATCAACCTAGTAAGACCCTGTTTCAAAATAAAAATGTGAAAATAGAGCTGGGGGTATAGCTCAGAGATAGAATGCCCCTGGGTTCAATCAGCCAGCAACACACACACACACACACACACACACACACACACACACACACCACACACACGTTAAAGGAAAAAATACTGGTAAGCTCCTTTCTATTTCAACTCTAAACCTAAAATGAAGACCTGTAGAGTCAGTCGGTCCTTTGGTTTGTAGCAGCGATCATGGTTAGAGTCTAACTGATTTAGCATCCCTTAAATTTGCTGGATGGTGTCTTACAGATGAGATCTATGGGAACAGCTTGATTTCTACTGTGATTGACAGCTGCAACTGCTCAGACTCCAGTGACATCGAACTGAGTGACGACTGGGCTGCCAAGAAATCTCCCAAAATTTCCAGAGCTAGCAAGTCACCCAAACTCCCAAGGTAATCCCAGTCTGCAGGGCGTTTTCCCTTTTTGTGCCTCTGAACATGACTGTGTTGGTGCCTGTGGCAGAATCCCACTGAAACTGACGGTAGGAGACATTCTGAACCATCTTCAGTCCAGAATGCTTCCCAAGTTCTAGAACCTTTTCTTGCTCAAATATACCTTGTTTATATATATATATATATATATATTTTTTTTTTTTTTTTTGCGATACTGGGGATTGAACGCAGGGGCGTTCTACCTCCACGCTACACCCCCGGCCCTATTTTTTTATACTTTATTTTGAAACTGGGTCTCACGAAGTTGCAGAGGGCCTCACTAAGGAGAGAGAGAGAGAGAGAGAGAGAGAGCTGAGGCTGGCCGCGAACCCGGATCCTCCGGTCTCCGCCTCCCAAAGTACTGGGATTACAAGCGTGCGCCACCACGCCCAGCTACCTTGTTATATTTTTAAAAAGAAAGAAACTAACACTTGTACTGCAAGATCAACATCTCCTATTCTTTCATCATCACTTTTTCTTCTGGAAGATTCTACCTGGAATAATTATAACTCTAATTTTCCTTCGGGATAAAAAATAAGACACCCAGTAGGATTTTGCTAAACTCTCAGAACTTCTCCATGGGTTAGCAATGGTGGTTGGTGAGTGGCCACAGCTCTCAGCCTTGCTTATTTTGTCTTACAGTTTAAGAAAAGGAGCCGGGCGTGGTGGCGCACGCTTGTAATCCCAGTACTTTGGGAGGCAGAGACCGGAGGATCCGGGTTCGTGGCCAGCCTCAGCTCTCTCCCTGTCTCTCCCTCCCTCCCTCCCTCCCTCTCTCTCTCTCTCTCTCTATCTCTCTCTCTCTCTCTCTCTCTCCTTAGTGAGGCCCTCCGCAACTTCGTGAGACCCGGTTTCAAAATAAAGTATAAAAAGTAGGGCCGGGGGTGTAGCGCGGAGGTAGAAGGCCCCTGCGTTCAATCCCCGGTACCGCAAAAAAAAAAAAAAGAAAGAAAAGGAAGGAAAAGGTTTTACAGTGGATGTAATGTATTGAAGAGAATACCAAATCAAATGCCTACAATGCTGTAATTGGGAAAATAATGGTAAACAACAATAACAAAAAGATTCCTGAGGTTAATCTAAAGACAGAAAAATAAGCCTAGGTGGAAGGCCTGCGTTGTCATAGATGAGAACGCCACCTTCCTCCTCCGTTGCCGCCATTGCAGGCAGTGTGACCTCGGATTGGATGAAGATTAGTTTCCTTATCTGTGGGTGTGAAGGGCGGACAGATCCTCTCCAAGATCCCTGCTAGCTTTACCATTCTGGTGCCTGAGGTATAAGTTACATACAGATACATGCATACCAAATGTTCAACAGCTAGCTCTTTGGCAGTGGATATACCAGTGTGTCCCCGCCCCGTTCAAGGTGAAGAACATGCCCGTTATCAGGGAAGATCCCTCCTGCTTCTTCCACTCTATATGACCTCAGTCACTCGAGAGCAGTTTTGCTTACTCTGGAACTTCATATACATGGAATCAAACTATGTGGGGGTTTTTCTGGCTTTTTGCTTAACATAGTGATTTTGAAATTCCTATGTATCATTGTGTGTATCAGTAGTTTGTTTTTCTTGACTGCTTTGTGGAATTATTCCACTATAATGAATATATTATTATGTGTTTAAAATCAATGGATATTTAATAGTTTCCAGTTGGGGGCTATTCTGAATAAATCCATTCTGAAAGTTTCTATATAAGTCTTTTTCTGGATATATGCATTGATTTCTCTTGGGTATACACTTAAGAAGGGAGTGCAGTCATGGGTTTAGATATATGTTAAACTTTACTGGAACAGTATTTCAGAGTAGCTATACCAAGTTAAATCCCCAGCAGCAACGCATGAGAGTTCCAGCAGCTTCCATTCTCACCTACCACTCTATTGTCATTTTTAAAAATACTTTTCCCATTCTGGTGGGTGTGTGGTGGTGTCTCGTTATAGTTTAATTCTAGTGTCTCCGATGAGTGATGACGCTGAGCGCCTTTTCATATGCTCATCAGCCCATCTGGCTATCTTTTTTTGCCCATTTTTTATTGGGTTGTTTTTCTCTTATTGAGCTGTAAAAGTTCTTGTGTGTTCTAGATATGAAACTATACACCTTCCAGATAATCCAGTATGTGAAATACTTCTTTTATGATTAATGCCTTTCGTGTCCTGTTTTGAAATCTTTGTGTACCCTAAGACAATGAAGTTGGTCCTCTGTTCTCTTCCAGCAACTGTAGGATTTTAGTTTTTACATTATATCTCAGATCAACTTTACATCCAGGTTAATTTTTATGTATACTGTGAATTCAAGATAAATGTTCATTTTTTCCATATATATATCCAGTCTGAGTGTGTGTGTGTGTGTGTGTGTGTGTGTGTGTGTGTGTTACCAGGGATTGAACCTAGTGGGGCACTTTACCTCTGAGCTACACCTCCAGCCCTTTTTATTTTTTATTTTGAAAGTGGGTCTTGTTAAGTTACCATGCACTGTTGGCCTCAAATCTGAGATCCTCCTGTCTCAGCCTCCCAATTACTGGGATTATAGGCATGTGCCACTGTGACCAGCTTATTTTTTGTTTTGAAACAGAGTCTCACTAAGTTACCACATGCTAGCCTCCAACCTTTGGTCCTCCTGTCTCAACCTCCCAAGAATTGGGATTATAGATATATGCCACCACACAAGCGTATTTTTTATTTTGAGACAGAGTCTCCCTAAGTTGCCAAAGCTGTCCTCAAACTCGTGATCCTCCTGCCTCAGCCTTCTGAGTCACGGGGATTACAGGGGTACACCACCATGCCTAGCCTGCTTTATATTTTTCATCTTTATTCTAAAGGTTGTTAAAATCGTACATAAAATTGTAACTTTCCAACACTTTCTTGTTGTTTTTAAGCAGAGAGGACATTTACCACATACACACCTAAACCCTTGGCAGGCAGATGTCCTTTCATGGCTGCTCCCTCTCCTGCCCGGCACCCTTTCCTCCTCCTTTCGCTGCCTGGCACCCCTTCCACACAGCAGCCAGGCATTAGAGTCCTAGCTCCCAGCTTTAATCAGCTAAATCCTCCATTCCCCTCAGCATCCCCAGAGCCCAGAGTTGCTCCTCAAGCTCTGAAGCAGTAAATGTGGGGCACAGTGCATTCCTATAGGATGTTATAAACCTTACCAAATTCATTTTTATAACACTCTCTTTGGGGTAGACTGGCATTAAACACATGTACCTCTGTGTTATAATTAAAGGAACTGAGAGACAGAGATAGAACATGGGAAGCTAGGCATGGTGGTGCTCTCCTATAATCACAGAACTTAGGAAACTGAGACAGGAGGATTACAGTTTTGAGGCCAGCCTCAGCAACTTAGTGAGACCCTGTGTCAAAATAAGAAATTAGAAGGGCTGGGGGTGTAACTCAGAGGTGGAATGTCCCTGGGTTCAATGCTCAGTACCAAAAAAAACAAAAACAAAAACAAAAAAACCCCAAGAACATGGGATGAAAATGAAAGGCAGCAGGAAAGCTTCAGATCCTCTGATTTGATTCAAATATTTTAGGTGGTGAAGTGTTAGATGACTCTGTTGAAATCCACACTGTCATAGAAGGAATTTTAAAAGTCATAGAGGCCTTAGAACGAGGAATGACTTACCTCCTAGCATTTTCCCCAGGAAATGGTTGTGCACATCCCTGGCAGAAGACGTGGACATTGCCTCTAAGTCGATAGAATGTGAAGGACAGTTAATTCTCTGAGGTTCCTTACAAATGAATCACTTGACCTAATCTCGATATATTTTAAAGTACAATATATATTTTAAAGTACGATATATTTTAAAGTACTATATTATTCAATATACAATTATCATTCTTTCCTTATGTTCCTAATGCAAAGCAGAAGGAGAGCTTTGTGAAATTAAGGTCCTGGGGAGGAGGAGCTCTGTGGGTGCCTGACCCCTCCCACCTTGTCCTCACAGGATCAGCATTGAGGCCCGCAAGTCTCCCAAGCTGCCCCGGGCTGCTCAGGAGATCTCCAGGTCGCCCCGGTTGCCCATGCGCAAGCCTTCCATTGGCTCGCCCAGCCTGACTCGGAGAGAGTTTCCTTTTGAAGACATCACTCAGGTAGTAGCACATGCCTGACAGTGTGGGCTCCATGTGGCTGAGCCCTGCGGCCTGCCTGAATAGCTGCCTTCCTCCCCAGCCCACCTGCCCTGCTCACAGCCATGTCTGCCCGCTGGCTCTGCTCCATGTGCCCCCCTGCCACCAGGATCTTCCTCCAGTGGGGCTCTGGCAGTCGGTCCACACTTCTCTACCTGTGACCGTCCATGATAATTCTTGTCCTCCAGTGACTCCCCGGTGTCTGCTGAGAGAACCTGGTCATGGTTCCCACAGTCCGGCTCTGCCTGACTCCCGACCCCACCAGCCCCTGGACACAGCCTCTCTCTGCCTTGCGCCTTTGTTCTGCATGTGTCACCCGCTCTATCTCCTTGTCCTTGTTTCTGCTGCCACTTCCAAACCAAAGTCCAGTGCCACCTCCATCATGAAGGCTTCCTGCCCTGGCTCATCCGGTGCGCGGGTGCATCTGGTGTCTGTAACTCCCTTCTGATGTTTCTCCAGTACTTCTGTGTACAAGTCACTACGAGCCCGGTCTCTCCATTAGGTTATAACCTCCTCAAGGAGCTGTATTTAATTCTTCAGTATTTTTGCTCCCGCTCGCACACATAGACACACATGCACATGAGTGCAGGTGTTCACACACACATGACTTGGGCATAGTGGTAACTTTTTAAAATGCTTTAATTTAGCCAAATGTGGTGGCACACACCTGTAATCCCAGTACTTGGGAGGCGGAGACAGGAGGATCGCAGGTTTGTGGCCAGCCTCAACTTAATGAGGCCCTCTGCAACTTAGTAAGACCCTGTTTCAAAAATAAAAAGAGGGCTGGGGGTGTAGCTCAGAGGTAGCATGCCCTGGGTTAAAAATTAAAAAAAAAAAAGGCCATAATGGTATCAATGTAACTGGTGTCACCAAGAGAAATATCAAGGACAAAAATGGATTCAGCACTAGCTCTCCCTCCTGCCCAGTGATTAGGGGAAAACAGAGGCAAAGGAAAATGTGCCCAAATCACGTTGGTGCCATTCATTTATTTACTTACGTATTTACTTTTGAGACTGTGTCTCACTGTGTTGCCCAGGCTGGTCTCACTCTCCCTGGGCTCACGCAGTCCTACTTCAACCTCCCAAGTAGCTAAGACTACATGCACAGCCGCGTACCCCAGCCCTGGGGCTCTTTTTAAGCTGCGCACAGGTGGACATGCTGGGACACAGCCAGCCCTCACTCCCAGCTCATGTGCCACCATTAGAAAATGGGAGCCCTCATGTTCCGGTTAACATCTGGTATGAACAGTGACAGACGATGGAGGGAATGAATGGCAGTGTACACTGGTGGCTTTTACAAGCAATAAATGTTAACATTCTTATAAGTGACCAATAAAAAATATGGAAATAACTGAGATTTTTCCTTTTTTCTTTTCCTTTTTTCCCCTACAGCACAACTATCTTGCTCAGGTCACGTCCAATATCTGGGGAACCAAATTTAAGATTGTGGGCTTGGCTGCTTTCCTGCCAACCAACCTCGGTGCAGGTAAAAAAAAAAAAAAAAAAAAAAAAAAAAACTTGTCCTGTTGTCTCACTGTCCCAGTTGGCAATCAGATTAAAACATCCCGTTCAACCTTTGGCTGCTAAAGTAGAAAGTGAGCTCTTAAGATAGCATAAGATTAGCATGCATGTTAGGCCAAACATTGACTCCAACCTCTATGATTTGAGAAAAATTAGAATTAGCACTCAAATTGGTTTTTGCCACTGGCACTTTTCTTTTTTTTAAAGATAATCCCTGACAGAAAATTAACAGAAATACAAAAACAACAGATATAGCCAATTATTTCTAGATATTTTGGTCTCTGTGGGCAGATTTTAGTACCAGTGTTCAGCTTCTTGAATCCCAAGAAACTTCTAGGAAAAAAAGCATTAAAGGTTATAAGAAATTGGTTGACTATTAACAGTACAGTTCTTAGTGGTAAATATTTATAAATTTCATTGCCTTAGTACCAGATAAACATCCTGCCTATGACAAGTTTGAGACAGGAAAACTAAGCCAAGGGAGACCAAGCTGGGCCCACCCCCAGGCTTTGGTTCTCATCTGTGTTCCTGTCCCTGGTCAGATTTACCTCAGAGACAAAGAAAGAATGAATATGGCCAGGCCCTTTCCAAAGCAACCTCCTCGTGCCGGGTGGATCCCTGCTTGGTGGAGGAGCTGCGCTGCCCATCCTGTCCTTGCTGCTACCCCATTTCCTATTAAGCTCCTCGTGCTACGAGGCCGGCTCAGATAGGGCCTCCATCTCACACATGCTCTGTGCCCTTCCTAAAAATCCTCTCTGAAATAGTCTGAATCTGTCTATAACAGTTGTTTCATACAGATCCTTTAATATAAATTATTCTTGCAAATCAGATGTTAAAAAGACCTATTGTTGTGTGTGCATCTTCAGAGATTTATTAGAGTGCTGCATTTGGATTTTTCACTTTGAGGTTTCTCAGCTCAAAGGAAAAGATGAATAAAAGTAAATCATAGAACTGAGGAAATAACAATAGACCATCCCTGTACACAATGCAAAGAAAACTCAAATTTTCAACAACCTGGAAACTCTCTGTTGACCGCGAAAGTCTGTGTAGCAATTCATTAGTGCCCTATTGATGGATATGGCTAATTTTTAATAACCGCTGTTTGAATATTATTATTATCCCCACATCACTAAGCTGAGAACTTAGCCATCTGCCTATAGTAAATATTGAAAAAAGAAATGGAAGTGAGAATTTACTTAATGGATCTTTTCATTCTGCCCATATTTCTTGTATGGTATGTACATCCACAAATAATCCAATAAGGATGTCAAAATGAGAGCGCTCCTGAGAGCCTTTGAGGCACATGCCACTCAAGTATGAGTCAGCTGGGGCCCTGGGACACATGCTTCCTATGCGACAGCGTTGGAGTCATTGTCCTAGTCATTGACCTTTCCAAAAAGAGCATTTTGCTCCATATGTTATTGTTATCAAGCTAAAAAATTTTCCACTGGATTCTACTGGAGAAAAGATATTAACTCTTAGATTCTAGAAGGTATAGTATATATGATACCTCATTAAATCTTTCCAAAGACAAAATATGATACTTTAGTGGACTTTAGTGAGCATTGTTCCCTATGTCAGATCATATGTTTCCTTCAATTAGAACTATCTGCCCATGAATTTTTTATTTTTGTTTGCATTTTTTTTGTGGTACTGGGGATTGAACCCAGGGGCATTCTACCTCTGAGCTACACCCCCAGCCCTATTTTTTATTCTTTATTTTGAAACCAGGACTCACTAAGTTGCGAAGGGCCTCACTAAGTAGTTGAGGCTAGCCGTGAACCCAGATCCTCTGGTCTCAGCCTCCCAAGTACTGGGATTACAAGCGTGCACCACCACACCTGGCTTTTTTGTTTGCATTTCTTAATTTTAAGAATATATAATAGATTCAAAGTTCAAAAGATTAAAAGGGGTATACAGTAAAATTCTCTCTCACCCTCACCCCCTAGCTACCTGGTTTTCTTCCCTAGAGGCAGTCAATGTTGTTTTCCTAATCCCTCCTCAGATTTTCAGATTTCCTTGTTCTTTGTCAATCTGAACAATAAAGAACAGCACTTTAGTGCATTGAATCTTAAGTCATATAGAACCATCCCGAATGTTTTCACCAAAATTCATATTCCCTTTCCTTCATGGGCAAGAGAGATGAACACATGAGTAAAGTCTCTCATGCTGCTGGACAGGAAAGGTCACCTTAGCCATCAGCCCGCGTGCCCGCCTCCCACAGATGGCCAGGCAGCCCTGGATGTGCTCATCTCAGTGAAAAACAATGTGTACAGAACCCCTGCATCTGCATCTCTCACAGGAAAGAGCACTCAACACAAAAGAGAGTCAGTAGGGCCTTCAATCCTGATCTTAACCTCCTGTGAAACTTCAGCTCAGATTCATTAGTTTTGAATTTATTTTGTCCCTTCTAAATACTTTAGTCGCAATTTAGGCCTTCTCTTAAATGTTCCTGTTAATCAAATTAATCTTAAGATTTAAAAAAAAACCTGCATGGGAGTTCCCTATAAATCTCCATCCTGATCATTAGGTTAAAGTTGAAAGTCAGTAAGACAAGAATCGAGTCCTGAAAGATGGCAGCATCCTGTTCCTGCTTGATCCCTGTCACCTGTCCCTCCCTGTTGCTTTCATGCAGCTCCTTGACTGCCCGAGGTACCGCTGAGCTTGGACCCTCACTGTCACCACTGTTTTCACTAAATTATCCTTCTGGTTGCAAATGAAGTTTTAGGAAAATATATTTTTCCTACTCCAGCTCATTGAAAAAAAGGATTTGAGTCTAAGATGTTTTTGACATTTGAAATCCATGGTTGGCAGAATGGACAGGCTAGACCAAGAGCTTGCTGTTGCCGCATGTCTGAAAGCGTGGTTGGCGCAGCGCCTGCGTGTCAGGAGAGATGTCAGGATAGATGGAGAGCTCCTTTCGGCTCCTGGCCCTGCCTGTGCAGATCTGTTTTGTGATGGCAGGAACGAGGGACCTCTGTTTCTCTTCCCATGACTCACTGCACCTTGGCTCTCCTGTAGTGTGTCTCTAGTAATCGTGCCCTCTCCCCTCCCTGCAGTGATCTACAAAACCAGCCTGCTGCATCTCCAGCCACGGCAGATGACCATCTATCTCCCAGAAGTTCGGAAGATCTCCATGGACTATATTAACTTACCTGTGTTCAACCCAAATGTTTTTAGTGAAGACGAAGATGACTTACCAGGTGTGTTCACAGACACAGTGCTCTCGTAGTGGATTGTGCAAGGGGGACAGAATGGCAGGGCACTGAGGGCCTGTTCAGTAGGGTTGGTAGATGCAGGCATGTCCCAGGAGGAAAGTCTGGACTGGCACTCACTGGGGGAGGAGGGAAGCTGCCAGAGCATGGTGGTTCAATGGCAGGGACTCCTCATGCCCACAGGGCGCTCTCCACATCTCATTTTAGCCTCACAGTTACCCTCTTGGTCATGCACTCGATAAAGATAAGTTAGCAGGATGAAGTGAGATCAGCACCAAACCCTGTCTCAGGGGTCTAGGCCAGACCCCATCCCTTCATTCCCTGCATAGAGACCCCAGTGTCTCAACGAGGCCCCACTCCCAGGATGCAGAGCTGTACAGTGCCCATCGCTGCTTAGAGACCTGGCCTGTGTTAAAGGTAAAACCTGGAACACCATCTTTAAATTCCAGTGTACAAATTGCCAGATATCTGTGGCATGTTAATTTTTTTCCTAGTGGGGGATCCTTAAAGGATCTTATTTTGATTAATAGATCTCAGTGGTTTCTAGTCTATCAATTAGTTGTATGTAACTGTTCTCAAATTACTCTAGATTTACTTGAACACCATTTGCTTTTTTAAGTAAAAGTCTACCTAATTTCATAGATGCTTCCAACATCAGTACCCACAGTTTGGTGAAGCCTGGGTACTTGAGCTCGATAGCATGTCCTCTACTATTTTAGAACCTTGGGTTTAAACGAGTCTTTTACACCTTCCCATTAAAACCTTCACAAATACAGCTCTCCGCAGCATTGCCATGCTGCCGCTGATACTCTTGTGGCCTGTGGTTCCCAGTGAGAGGAGAGACAAAGTGCTCAGGGCTTACGTGCAATGATGGTGACTTGAAAAGAGACTCTTCGCCTGCTGTCAGTTTTCCCCACAGACCAGAGAACATCTGGGAGAAGGGTCTGAACCAACATGGTAGGAAACTCATGACAGGACCGGGTCCACACAGCCAGAGGGTAGTCAGTCTCCCTGGAGGCCTGGGGAGTGGGGAGAGTGGGTTATAGGCGCCAAGGGCAGGCTTGACTCCGCATAAGCCAGATGGCTGCGTTCTGCAGTTCATACGTGAGGCCAGGGAGGCCGGCCATCCCCACAGCAAGCCTGTTCGGTCCACGTGATGGTTAGCACCAGGCTTCAGGCTTCCGGGTCAGCGGCGTGTTCTCTGAGCAGGAGCTGACTTGATGGGCCTCCAGAAGCAAAACTGCCAGCGTGCTCGGTGGGCACTTCCCACGGGCACAGACGGCCGCTCTGAGCACCGGCCTGCAGTCACTGTTGACGTGGACACCCACTGAAATTCCTGCCGCGTACGAATAGGGAATATTCATAGGGTTTTATTCAGCATGGCTCTACCTCACATACTGTCAGAAATGATAAAAAGAGATAAATTAGGAAGTGATTCTTCACTTAATTTGCACATTTCTAGAGGATTCCTTATTGGTTTTCTATATTTTGCATAGTTCTCTTTATAGGAACTTAATTTATGCAGATTTCAGATACACTCTGTTACATGACACTTCCCACACTAACCAATCCATGATTGTAGATAAGCCTGCTTGGAAGCCGAGGCGTTGTGATTCCTCGGTGGAGTTCCATACTGTACCATTGCCCTCTTCTTGCATTGAATGGCAGGTGTTTCATGAGTACCATTGGTTAAAAAAAAAAAAAAGTTCTTTAAAATGTAATTATTTGTAGCTGAGAATGGTGGCACATGCCTGTAATCCCAGGACTTGGGAGGCTGAGACAGGAGAATCACAGGTTTGAGGACAGCCTCAGCAATATAACAAGACTCTCAACAACCTAGTGAGACCCTGTTTCAAAATAAAAAATGAAAAAGGGCTGGGGTGGAGCTCAGAGGTAAGCAAATGCCCCTGGGTTCCATCCCCAGTACTACAAAAAGAAAAGAAAAACTAATTGTTTGTGACAGTACCATTCACGTACATGGGACCAAATTCAGAAGGTTCAAGTGTGTTCATTGGAAAGCTCTGACAATGCCCTATGCCCACAGATACTGGCAGGCTGCTTAGTGGACTCCCAGTTACCTGTGTGTCCTTCCAAAAATACTGGGGAAGCTTTCTCCAAGCAAACACATCTCAGCCGCTCCAGCCACCCCTTACATGCAAAGGATGGGATGAGTCCAGATGTATTGCTTTTTCTAACCCAATTTCATGACACTATTTTGTAAGCAGTTCCTTATCCTAATTTCCTTCCAGTGACCGGAGCATCTGGTGTCCCTGAGAACAATCCACCTTGTACGGTGAACATCCCTATTGCACCCATCCACAGCTCAGCTCAAGCAATGTCCCCCACGCAGAGCATCGGGCTGGTGCAGTCCCTGCTGGCCAATCAGAACGTGCAGCTGGATGTCCTGACCAATCAGACGACAGTTGTGGGGGCAGCAGAACATGCAGGCGACAGTGCCACCCAGTACCCAGTCTCCAACCGGTACTCCAACCCTGGACAGGTGATTTTTGGAGGCGTGGAGATGGGCCGCATCATTCAGAACCCCCCTCAGTTGCCCTTGCCGCCACCACCGCCACCGCCACAGGGGGCCATGCAGCTGTCGGTGGTGGACCACGGCGACCGAGACCACGAGCACCTCCAGAAGCCGGCCAAGGTCCTGCGGCCGGTGCCTCAGCTGGCGGCGGAGGGGGACGCGGTAGTCTTCAGTGCCCCCCAGGAGGTCCA
The DNA here is from genome assembly GCA_004027185.1 of Glis glis. Taxonomy (NCBI): domain Eukaryota; kingdom Metazoa; phylum Chordata; class Mammalia; order Rodentia; family Gliridae; genus Glis; species Glis glis. The sequence continues at coordinate 36,038 of PVJS01006615.1, forward strand.
GGTGACGAAGATGAACCCCCCACCCCCCTACCCGGGAACCATCCCCGCCGCCCCCACCACGGCGGCGCCCCCGCCCCCACTGCCGCCGCCACAGCCCCCCGTGGACGTGTGCCTGAAGAAGGGCGACTTCTCCCTCTACCCCACGTCGGCGCACTACCAGCCCCCGCTGGGCTATGAGAGGATCACCACCTTCGACAGCAGCGGCAACGTGGAGGAGGTGTGCCGGCCACGCACGCGCATGCTCTGCTCCCAGAACACCTACACCCTCCCCGGCCCCGGCAGCTCGGCCACCCTGAGGCTCACGGCCACGGAGAAGAAGGTCCCCCAGCCCTGCACCAGTGCCACCCTGAACCGCCTGACTGTCCCTCGCTACTCCATCCCCACGGGAGACCCTCCCCCATACCCCGAAATTGCTAGCCAGCTGGCCCAAGGGCGGGGCGCTGCCCAGAGACTGGACAGCAGCCTCATCCACGCCACCCTGCGGAGGAACAACCGCGAGGTGGCACTCAAGATGGCCCAGCTGGCCGACAGCTCCCGGGCGCCTCTGCAGCCCCTGGCCAAGCCCAAGGGCGGCCCTGGTGGGGCGGCAGCACCGCTCCCAGCGCGGCCCCCGCCGGCCCTGTACACCTGCAGCCAGTGCAGCGGCTCAGGGCCCGGCGCACAGTCGGCCACTGTCCTGGCCCATGCGGTCAGCACCTCCCCGCTGGCCTCCCAGTCCTCCTACAGTCTCCTGAGCCCTCCCGACAGTGCCCGCGACCGCACCGACTATGTCAACTCAGCCTTCACAGAGGACGAGGCCCTGTCCCAGCACTGTCAGCTTGAGAAGCCCCCAAGGCACCCCCCGCTGCCCGAAGCTGCTGTCACCGTGAAGCGGCCTCCCCCCTACCAGTGGGACCCTGTGCTGGGCGAGGACGTTTGGGTCCCCCAGGAAAGGACAGCACAGACTGCAGTGCCCAACCCCCTAAAACTGCCCCCTCTGATGCTAGGGCAGGGCCAGCACCTGGATGTGGCTCGAGTACCCTTTGTCTCCCCCAAGTCTCCTGCCAGCCCCACTGCCACTTTCCAGACAGGCTATGGGATGGGAGTGCCGTATCCAGGAAGCTATAACAACCCCCCTTTGCCCGGAGTGCAGGCTCCCTGTTCCCCCAAAGACGCCCTGTCCCCGACACAGTTTGCACAGCAGGAGCCCGCCGTGGTCCTTCAGCCTGCGTACCCGCCCAGCCTCTCCTACTGCACCCTGCCCCCCATGTACCCAGGAAGCAGCACGTGCTCCAGTTTACAGCTGCCGCCTATGGCCTTGCACCCCTGGAGTTCCTACAGCCCCTGCCCGCCTGTGCAGAACCCCCAGGGCACTCTGCCCCCCAAGCCCCACCTGGTGGTGGAGAAGCCCCTTGTGTCCCCGCCGCCAGCTGACCTCCAGAGCCACATGGGCACAGAGGTGATGGTAGAGACTGCGGACAACTTCCAAGAAGTCCTCTCCCTGACGGAAAGCCCCGTGCCCCAGCGGACGGAAAAGTTCGGGAAGAAGAACCGGAAGCGTCTGGACAGCCGAGCGGAGGAAGGAAGCGTCCAGGCCATCACTGAGGGCAAAGTGAAGAAGGAGGCCAGGACTTTGAGTGACTTTAATTCGCTCATCTCCAGTCCCCGCCTGGGGAGAGAGAAGAAGAAAGTGAAGAGTCAGAAAGACCAACTGAAGTCGAAGAAGTTGAACAAGACCACTGAGTTCCAGGACAGCTCAGAGAGCGAGCCCGAGCTGTTCATCAGCGGGGACGAGCTGATGAACCAGAACCAGGGCAGCAAGAAGGGCTGGAAGAGCAAGAGGAGCCTGCGCACGGCCAGCGAGCTGGAGGAGTTCAAGTGCCGCAAGGCCAGCGAGAAGGAGGACGGGCGGCTGGGCAGCCAGGGCTTCGTGTATGTCATGGCCAACAAGCAGCCTCTGTGGAACGAGGCCACGCAGGTGTACCAGCTGGACTTCGGGGGGCGCGTGACCCAGGAGTCGGCCAAGAACTTCCAGATCGAGCTGGAGGGGCGGCAGGTAAGGAGGCCGCCGCGTGAGGGGTGTCGGTGCTTTGGCCTTCTGGGATCCCATTTCAAAAGGCCAACGGGAGCTGGGTGCATATGTCTGTAAGCCCGGCGACTTGAGAGGCTGAGGCAGGAGGAGCACAAGTTTGAGACTACCTCAGCAACTTAGCAAGACCGTGTCTCATAATAAAAAATAAGCCACCCCTGGTGCTGCATGCTTGTAATCCCAGTACTTGGAAGGCTGAGACAGCAGGATCACAGGTTTATAGCCAGCCTCAGCTACTTAGTGAGGCCCTCAGCAACTTAGTGAGACCCTGTTTCAAAATAAGAACTAAAATAGGGCTGAGGATTTAGCTGGCAGGTAGAAGGGCCCTGAGTTCAATTCCCAGTACTACCAAAAAAAAAAAAATAATAATAATTAAAAACAGAAGGTCTGGGGAAATAGTTCAGTGGGAGAGCACTTATCCTGCAAGGATGAGGTCCTGGGTTCAATCCCAGCACCACCAAAATAAATTAAATAAATAAATAAAAGGCTAAATGGCTAGACGGGAAAGGGAAAACAACTAATGTCTAACTTGGGTGGAGCAATTTTGGGGTTATAATTCTCAGTGTACCCACCGCAGTCTTTTGTGTATTTTTAATCTGAGTAGTGCATGTACTGAGTATTGGTCAAATGCTTCCGTGAGATTTGTAAGGAAGACCAGCAGGCCCACTCCACCCTCAGGCACCTGCTCTCCCAGAAACAGGTGTTTTCCTCTGTGGCTTCGCTCTCCCTGCCCCCAGGTCATGCAGTTTGGACGGATTGACGGCAACGCGTACATTCTGGACTTCCAGTACCCCTTCTCCGCCGTGCAGGCCTTCGCGGTTGCCCTGGCCAACGTGACTCAGCGCCTCAAATGAAGAGCCACGTGGGGAGGAGAGACGCCGAGGAGCCTTGGAGGAGCCACGGCCAGCTGCCCGGAAGGCCAGAGGCGACCGTGAACCAGAAGAGCCCATCAGGCCAGGAGCGGCACTGACCTTTAGGCGTTGTCATTAATTTGATTGTCCTTTATTGTCTGTCTGTTTTCTTCTTTCAGTAGAGTGGCATTCGGAAGCCACGGGTGTGGGGTGCCTGGTGTTCTTTCGGGAACTGGAGCTTGGCTGTCGAAGGTTCTGCTGGGTTTGCTCTCAGTGGCTGGACTAGAGCTTGGGAGAGAAGATGGACCACCTAGCCTGCTGTTCTTCTAGACCTAGGGGGTTAATATTAGTGTCCATTCTCCATGATTTCTGGCCTGTATTACTTTCCCAACATTCTCACTAATGAAAGACAAAAACTTTTTTAAAAAACACAACCAAAAATCCTAAAGATTCTGGTTCTCTCGGGGGCGGGAGACAGCATTCAATTCACACATGTTATGCTCCTCCCTGAGAGGGGACTTGGTGCATGAAGGGCGTCTGAGCAAACTGCTGTGTTCCCAAGGCAAGCAGGCTCTGTCCTGGGGTGCTATCGCCATGCGATGTGATTCAGTCATCAGTGGTGTCGGGGACGGAAGGATGGGTGAGGAACGGACATGGAGACAGGTTCACAGTGCCCTGCAGACACCTGGGGGCTCTGTGGTGTGATTAGTGCAAGGGCTACAGTCCTCTTCCGGGGACATTGCTGTCAGGAGACTCCCCTAGTTTCACCACATGTCCGGGTTCCGTAGGCTCAGCGGTGATCATTCAGTGAGGATGACTTCAGGAGAAGTGAAAGGCCACAGAGGCAGGATCCCGGCCCAGGTGGGGCCGGGGACCGTCTCATATAGTATGGTTGTTGGTCACTAGATCCCCACTTGCTGAGAGCAGCCCCTGTTGTCCCCATGCCTTTTGTCTTTTAATCTGGAACCCATTAACTACAGACATGATCTTTCCCATTAGATATCATCGCTCTGTCCTTTCTCTTTCTAAAAGTGTGGTTGAGACTTGATTTGAAACTATTCCTTTCCTCCTCTTGGCTACGCTAAAATTCAATTGATGAGAAATGTTTTCCATCAAATTAGAAATTGCATCCAAAAATATTTTAAGCGTTTTCCAGAGTATTTAAATATAGGGATATGATCAAATCTTTGACAAAAATTACATGATCTTCTCTAAGGGAAAAAAAAAGCTATTTATTAATCTACAGACTGTTTACTGAGGAGATAAACCACTGAGAAAACATTATTAAAATTATCATACTTAAGGCAGTTGGATGCCTGCTCTTTCTTAGTTGGGGAGGGAGACTCTACCTAGAATGTCTTTGCCCACCTCCTCCTGCTCATGAGAATACCTTGAGCAGTATTCAAGCCTGACCACAAGACCCAGCTCATTTTTTTGTTATTCATACCTGTGATATTTAGGGCCAGAGCACAAGAACTATTGGCTTTGAGTCCTAAATGTGGACTTTATTTCAAAATAGACAAGTGGAAGATGCTACAGGAAAGTATTTTCAAATTAAAATATTTTTTAAAATTCTGTGTTTGGTTTAAAAATTAAGAAAGAAAGAAAAATTAGTAAAGAAACTGGCCTGTTCTGTTCCCAGAGCAAGATGACATATCACCATTCTTTCCAGACTCCAAAGAAGTAGGATTTTTAAATATGGTGAAGTGCATCTCCCAGCTTACCCTGGAGTTTCCCATTTTATAGTTAAAAATATTAGACCCGATTCTTTGGTGGGTAAATTCTTCCAGAAAGAATTTAGCAGTGTATTCAGAATTATCTCATTCTTTTATATGAGTTTCTGTAGCTTGATATGGTGTTTCAATGCTTATTATTAGTTGTGCAATATGGTTATATAGCCTGTTTCTGAAATAATTTAAATGCAATTCCCCTGTTTTGTTGTCCAAGAGATAATTATTTATCTTGCTTTTCATAGTATCCTTAGGAATTATTTTGTTACTATGTATTGGTGAGTTATGCCCATTTATTATTTATTTAGAAAAATAGTATCTTTGTAATGACTTTTTTGGTAGCAGTATATTTTGCTGCAAGAAATAAAGAGGATATGATAGAAGATGGTTTTGCTGGATAATTTGTAACTTTTTCTAATTGGGAAAAATAGCTATTAGTCCTTTAAAAGTAATTTTTTAGTTTGTGTTATTGATTATATACAAAGGAGAACATTTCTTTGAGATAGCATACCCTAAAATAGTATTTCCCCTTATTTTGAAAATCTTATTTTTAATGAAAAATAAAGGATTATAGGAAACGAGGAGTGGAGACCTATTAGTGAACTCTTATGAAATAAGCTTTAGTTTTTTGAGTTCTGATTGGTTTTTGAGGTATAAAGACCACAAAAGGGGAAGTCCTTCCCAAAATACATGTCCCCCACATGGAACCCCAGGCTTCCTGTCTCGGATGGTGTGGGTGAAAGAGCAGGCAGACACCACCGCGCTGCCCTGGGGCTGGAGGAGTGGGTCACAGGCCGAACCAGGCAGAAGCTGGTGGCTGGGCTGTTGTGAGATGGCGTCTTGTAAGTTAATAGTAGAGGTTTTACACATTTTAAAACTTGCTTTCACTCAATCTCAGCTGATCAAACACTGTTCAAGGTAGGACTTTAAACAGCAGAATTCTAGGTACTTCGTATTTATTAACAGCAATTTATGAATGTCAGAGTACCTTATTGACTCCCTAAATTTATGAACACCAATCCAGTATAAAGCCAACTACATAAAGACTTCTTGAGGGAAGCGGGATAGTAACAAACATAAAAACCAGTTTTAAATTTATTTAGCTCTAACCTCATCAAACCAAAGGCCAGGGATGTGTGATAAAATACCCATTGGAGGCTGAGAAAAACTGGGACCAAAGCAGCAGGAAACGCTGAAGCCGTAATGGCAGTGTAGATTGAAGGCCTTTGCAGGTGAGCATTTCATCCGTAGCCATGGCGCCCCGTCACGTGTCTACGAGGACATGCAGAGTGAGCAGAAGGCCAGGCGGTCCGGGTTGGAGGTGCCCTGGGCAGGTCTGTGGGGGCTTGCGGACCCCCCTTCGTTCATCTTGGAGATGAAAGGGCCGTGTGGACGATGTTCTAACTCCCTTCCTGCTCCCACAGCCTGAGAGCTCAGAATTGAACAGTTTCATCTCCCACCTCACAAGCCTGGAAAGTATGTTTCAAAACATTGCTTTTTCTAGAGGAATGTTTCTGTTCCTGAGTCTACGAGCTGTCTACCGAATATAAACCAGTACATTTAACATGCTATCTTTAGAAAGTTCACCTCTAAATACATTTGGAATCATGCTTGTTCTCATAAAATTACACAAAAGCACTGATTCCAGGCTAGACAGAGGATTCCCGAGTGTACCCTGCTCAGTGGGTGCCCTTGGAAACAGCCCGAAAATAAGTCACCCTTGCCCCCAAATCTGAGAGTGAGTTCAAAATGAACAGAGGAGTGGGAACCAGGGCTGCCTGTGGTCCTTCAGTGCACTCCCGGCAAATTCAAAAGGCTTCTAGAAAAGGGACCGTGGAGAAGAAACCCACGGTGCCCTGTGTGGGCCGCGGACCCCTGGCCACGTCAATGGCTGTGGACAAAGTGAGCGGAGACAAGACATGTCGAGTGTCGTGTGCGTCCTGGGAGTTTGTACGAGCACACAACTCAGAACTCCGCCTGTTCCTGTATTTCCTTCTCTCTGGCTGATAAACTCTGAAGGGTTGTGGCTTACTTTGTTTCCATTTTCTTTGGCTTTGTGCAATTTTCTTGTAACTTTACTTGTACCTATACTTTCTGTTTACAGGTTCTTTTTAAGGGGAGGGGTGGGATTCTAAGATCTCATTTATTGTAGATAAATTTTTTCGTGTTGTAAAAAAGCATGGGTTATGCGTTTGAGTGGAAAAGGCACTATTGTTTACCAAAGGGGTATTGTTTTTGCATTTGTTTATAAATGCATTATTTTGGTACTGTAAATTTGGACATAATTTCTGAGTTTATTACTACTGGAGTTTTCTTTTATTTTTCTTTTTTCCCCCATAAGTGTGCGGTGCAGGTGCACAGCTCCCAGACCGCACAAGACCACCAGCATGTTCTTGTCCACACCCTGGGAACAGTGTGCGCTGCTTCGTGCACCTTGGTTCCTCCGATGTTGATTTGTTTGTTTAATTCAGCATCCTGCTTTGTTTCCCTTTCTGAGCAAGATCTGTTGAGATTCTCCATTGCATTGCAGTGAGCTCCGCGCATCAGCCTCTCTTCCTACGTATTTTGTGTATTCAATTGTGCTGGAGGTACCCTAGAAGGCATTAATGGTTTGCATTCAAAATGATGTGGTTTGTCCAAATTATTTTCTGTCTTTATTATTGAGATAGAATAATATTCTTATTTTTCCTTGATGATTTAAAATTGTAAGAGTTGTCCAGCTATTGCTTAATAAAATTTTGCAGATCAAAAAAAAAAAATCAATGACTCGCGTGCAGAATTCACATGTAGGTCTTGAGTCCTTTGAGAAGAGATCACCTTACTCCACTGGCATGACCCGGCCACCCACCGGTTGCTTCTGGGGTCCCCAGGTAACTGCCAGCAGTGACTCAGGCCCTGTGGTCTCTGTCCTTGCGCTGCCCACTTGCAAGGTCAGAGATGGTGCTGCCTTCTTGTTGAATTACTTTCAGTTTGTTTTTTAGTTTTTCGTATTTTTTTCAGAAGACATATTAAAATGCATCTTTATAGCACCTAAAATATCAGAGGTGCTAAATATATTGACACCTTCTTTGTTACTTTGTAGGAAAGTTAACAAAACCTGGTTTTAAGCAATTCAACTATAAAGTGCTAATATAACTGCTAATGGGTGTAATTACTAATGAGTGCTTGACAGCCTCCTTTCTCTCCCCTGAAGTTTCCCGTGACCTCAGAGGCAGGGCAGCTGAGGTAAGGAGGTATATCTGTAAGCACTTTTTATGTGTATATTTACAAAGCTGCCCTTTTGGGTTTCTTTCAGAGATGAAATTAGACATGTGGTCACTCAGGCTTTAGGAGACAGAAGAACCCAAACCACTGACGATTTTAACAAATTATAATTATGAATTGTTGTCAAGTAATTGCGGTTAAATCTATGCTTTAATAGTAGTTACAGCCGGGCGTGGTGGCGCACGCTTGTAATCCCAGTACTTTGGGAGGCGGAGACCAGAGGATCCGGGTTCGCGGCCAGCCTCAGCTCTCTCTCTCTCTCTCCCTGTCTCTCTCTCCCTGTCTACTTGGTGAGGCCCTCCGCAACTTCGTGAGACCTGGTTTCAAAATAAAGTATAAAAAAATAGGGCCGGGGGCATAGCATGGAGGTAGAACGCCCCTGCGTTCAATCCCCTGTACCCCAAAAAAAAATAGTAGTTACAGATGGCTGACTGCCTTGAATTTTGTGTAAGAATCAAAATATAGCTCACTTTATTATGAAAGTTCATGAGTATGATAGATATAGCATGGCCCCTTGAAGAGCTCATAAATTGGTGTTTGGAGTTGATGTAACTGAATCACGAGGGTTGTAATCCCAGCAGTGGATAAATCCATTGTAATGGATTTATCTGAGTGGTAGCCTAGGCCTGTGAGGTGTGGCTGGAGGGGGTGGGTCTCCCCGGGTGCGGCCTTGGAGATTATATATGGTTCCTCCTCCCCCTGCTCTCTCTCTTGCTTCCTGCCTCCATGAAGTGAGGAGCACAGCCCATGTACTCTCCCTCTCTCTGCTTCCTGTCGACATGCCCTGAGATCTGCGATCCCTGGCCTCATATAGACTGAACCCCAATATTTCCAAGGAAAACCCTGAGCTAATAAATCTTCCTTCCTCTTAAGTTACATGTTCAAGTCTTTAGATTATAGTTGTGAACATGCTGACAAATACAGGGAGTTTTTGAGTATTATTCATTACATCTTCATCATTTAACCCAGGTAGCAAGGAGAACTGGCCCAAAACAGGCCTAATCCTCCCTCCCCCCAAAAAACTCCACCAAAACCCAAACAACCAGTCCATATGTGGTTCTGTTGGAAGTCCAAGTCTGGGTTGCCACCTCCACCACGCCCATTGTCAGCTTTGGTCTCACTCAGTGCGTGTCGGTGTTTCCAGAAGGGATTTGTTTTTCAAGCCCTGGTAAGAAAATTTAACAAAGCCCTTTCCTTCTACAAGCTTCTTTTGGAAAGGATGCACTCTCTTTTTATTCTACCTTTTAGTATTATTTTCCTGGTAGTATTAAAAGACTAGGGAATCAACTTACCTCTCTTATCCTTGCCCCAAAAATACTCAGTATAGAAATGACTGCCTCGTGGAGATTCCACTGCAATCTTCCAAGGATGTCGAGACACTAACCACAGCTAAATCTCCTGACTCCATTGTGAAGTGGGCACCTTTTGCCTCCCTTTGTTTCAGGAGAAAACTGGAGCATTGAGAGGTTGAAATGATGTCTGGATTTCATAGACAAAAACCAATCCCGAAATAGAACCCAAAATTTCTGGGTCACATTAATGAATAGACCTAGTTTTCTTGTAATGAGCTATGAGCTACTCACACTTAGTCATCTTCCGTGAAAAGAGAGATCATAGACGGCCCACTCTGGCCCCTCCTCAGGTGAGCCCATCCTCTCCATAGGATGATATTTGAGTACTCGGTTCAGTACTTGGGAATTTTCAAAAGACTCGACATGTGGCTCACAGGCCATATTGCTCACCCAGGCAGTCCACAAACACAGGTCAGTGTGGATTTGTTTCTCTGCACATCTTAGAAACAGTCCCTCTAGGTCCCTTCTGAAGAATATGGAACCATTCGAGGGCAGAGCAGGCCCATTTCTTGGATCTACGTAAAATTCCTGCTGCACTGATGGCTTCAAATACAGAAGGGGCTTCTGTGGGGAGCAGGGCCCAGCAGGAGGTGTGGGCTGATTCTGCCTCCTGCTCCCTTCTGCATTTCCTGCTCCCCATGTCACTCCTCTCTATAGACTGTGTTCCTTGTGCTGCAGAGGACAATAAAGCCACCTCTCCGTGCCTCTCTTGAGCGGGGATGGAGCCTTCAATGACGTTTCAAGACTTTTCTTTGAAACTTACCATTGAGGCAGGTAAAAGTTCTTTGCGAAATTATACAACAACAAAAAGAAATTACTATGTTTGTCATAGGAGAACTAAGTCTGAGGAATTCATGACACTTTAGCTACCTCTCAGGACACCTTGCGGAGCATTTCTCTGCCACCTGGACTGTTAATACCTTCCCCCATGTTGGTGTCCCACTTGCCATTTAGCTCGTGCTCCAAGCAGGTGCTTCCTAAGCCCGGTGATTTTGCAGCATTCTCCCTGCATGCACAGCGGTGGCTCCCCCACCCTCTAGAAAAGAGGGAGTGAGCTTGCATATAGGGACTGGCTGGTAGCAGTCCCTCCAGTCCTCCTCAGGCCCTCAGGCTGTGGAGAGAACCTGGTGCTTCCAGTCTCCACTCCTCCCAAACAGAAAGACAATGGCCAGTTCCAACCCCATTCTGCAGGGAACCCAGGGTCACTGAGGCTCCTTTTGATTCATCCGTGGGCTCCTTCAAGTGGTCTTGATTTCTCTCCTTTCACAGGAAGCGGCTGAGTGTCTCCTGCCTCCCCTGGTGTCACCCCGAGGGTCTGTGGTCCTCCTATCAAATCTTGCACTTTGGCCCGATAGTGGGTGCGGTTCCTTTTCATGTTTCATGTCACTGAAACTGGGGTATCAGTATCCCCAGTATCCCCTTCTTCCCAGGAGAAAGGCAGGCAGTGCGTGCAGTGCAGACCTGACCCCTGCTGTAGGAGGATCATCCTCAAGTAATTAACTTCTTCCTGAGCTTGAGCCCCGGGAGTCCTCTCACTCTCACTCCCCGCCTTCCTCAAGTGCCTGCTGCGGACTGTGGGAGGCTCTTACATCCTGGGATCATGGTTTCTCACAGTACCAGATGTTCCGACTCTTGTTTAAAATTCCGAGAGAAAATGTCCTCCAATAGCTACAGTTGTCATTCCTCCAGAGACCAAGCAGCCCCACAGGACCTCCTTTCCAGCAGCGATGGGAGAAACGTCTCCTCAGGCCTACGCAGCCACTTTGGTGACCCTGGAGCCGGGCAAGTTGGGATGGGAGGCTTTTCTAAAAGCATTAGAGCACTCAGTTCATTGAGGTCTCAGGGTCTCCGACCATCGTAGCCACTTGGAGTTAGCCTCGGCTTCCTCCCATGGTTCCCGTGTGCTGTTCCTTGCTCCCAGGGCTTCCCTCCCATGACACCAGCTTACAAGCATTCTCTCTGCTTATCCCCACACCTCCCGGCAAGCGTGAGACTCTAAAGCCAACCTGAACTCCAGGGAAGCTGGCAGGAGAGTGGGTGTGGCAGTCATGGGGGGACAGGATGTTTCTCCACAAACAGCTCCCAGAAAAAGCTGGTGAGTCTAACTAGGCCAGCACAGACACTTGAGACTGTCACACTGCCCGGGCCTACTCGGTTCTGGCTTGTGCCTCATGCTTAGAGTTGGCCTGCCAGTTGGCCAGGAGCAGTGATGGCGCAGCTCCTCCATCGCTGGTCCTGACCGGATCCCTACAGCAGCCCTGTCCTCTGCAGCTGACTGTGGATGGCACAGGTGTCCACACAGCCTCAGCAGGCTGGTGGCCATTCCCTGGCTGTGATCCCAGCAACTCGGGAGGCTGAGGCAGGAGGATTGCAAGGATGAGGCCAGCCTGGGCAACTTAGTGAGAGTGTCTCAAAAAAACTTAAAGAGCTGGGGGTAAAGTACAGATAGGAGTGCATCAGTACCAAAAGACTGCTGTGGGAAGCCTGATAGCATTTTTAATTCCTCAGTACACTATAGAGACAGCTAAAAATATGTAAATAGCCAAGCACAGTGGTATACACCTGTAATCCCAGTATTTGGGAGATTGAGACAGGAGGATTGCAGGTTCAAGGCCAGCTTCCGCAACTTAACGCAATCCTCAGCAACTTAGTGAGACCTGTTTCAAAATTTAAAAATTTAGCTGGGCATGGTGGTGCATGCCTGTAAGCCTAGTACTTGGGAGGCTGAGACAGGAGGACTGCAGATTCGAAGCTGCCTTAGAAACTTAGCAAGGCTCTCAGCAACTTTGTGAGACCCTGTTTCCAAACAAAAAAAATAAAAAGGGCTAGGGTTGTAGCAAAGAGGTAGAATGTGCTGGGTTCAATCCCCAGTACCAAAATAATACAAATTAATGTAATTAGCTAAGATTTTCTTGGATCTAAACGGCAGAACACAAGAATGTCTGGCTACATGTGTAGTGTCCAAAAAATAAAGCACAGGTAAAATGACACCAGCAACCCAACCCCATGAAAATAGCCAGTTGGGCAAACCGTGAGCAGCATGCTCTTCAAGGCCCTTTGTGGGAAGGGGATGGGGCTCAGGACAGCTATCCCAGGACACAGAAGCAGGAAGGCCACTTTCACCTTCCTCTCACCCCTTTGCCCTGAAGCAAGCCATAAAACCCAGCTGGCCTTCCCCTGGAGCAGGTCACAGCTCTCAGGATGCGGGGACCACAGAGAGGCAACTAAAAAATGAGATTGAACTAAATGTGGGTTTTCCAAGGTATAGTCCATGCTTCCCCAGTAATTGTTCACACGGATGAAAACAAGCTTCCTTTGCTATACAACTTTCCAGAAGCTTCAGTATGCCAATATGTTCCACATGGGAGATCGCCGAAGGGAAGAAGTCCAGTGCAGTGCTACCCAGACTTTGTGGCCTTGGAATCCTGTTGTACGGGGCCATCTTACAGGACCACTCGTCCAGGCCATGGGCTTTGGAAAACTGAACTGGACACTCCAAGTTCCCAGATACAGAATTCTTTGCTTCTGTGGATTTTATCGAAAGGTAGGTTTCTTTTCTCTTATTTCCTCTGGAGTAAAAGATCTATTTTCTGTTCAAGTAGACAAGAAACCCTTGCTGCAGTTCAAAGTGTTTTCTGTGTTGCAAAGGGGATAAAGGTTTTTTTTGTTTGGGTTTTCAGTAGACTGAGGCAGGGCAGAGTGAGGCCCGGCAGAAGACCTGGGGACAGGAAGAATGAAAGCAGCCATCTGCACCCCTTCCTGTGAGGCTGGGGGAGGTGAGCAGGAAGGTGAGAGACTGATGGGCGCCAGGGAAACAGGGCCCTGGCCAGCCCACAGAAAATTATTCAAATTACGGATCAAAATTGTGCAAAGGTCATTGGTCCCCCCAAACCCAATTCTGACCAATCATAAAAGAACAGATAGAAAACCTCAGGAAGGTTTAAAAGTCCACTCCCCAAGGGCTTAAAGGTCACTTTCTTTCCAAGACCCCCCCTTTTTTTGGGGGGAAGCTGCTTTGTCCTCTATCTTTCCCTAACTTAAACTTTCAAAGCCAGGTGTGGTGGCACATGCTTGTAATCCCAGTACTTGGGAGGCTGAGACAGGAGGATCTGGGTTCACAGCCAGTCTCAGCTACTTAGTGAGGCCCTCCACAACTTAGTGAGAACCTGTTTCAAAATAAAGAATAAAAAATAGGGCTGGGGGTGTAGCCCAGAGGTAGAATGCCTCTGGGTTCAATCCCTGGTACCACATACACAAAATAAATAAACAAATAAATAAATAAATAAATATATAAATAAATAAATAAACTTTCAAATTTCTATACCCTTCCTGGTCCTTGGACTTCATGCATCGAGATCCAAAGGACAAGAACCCGTGTTTCAACACCCGTTTCAATACTTTCTCATGAAGCCCAAACTGACTGAAACAGAAATGAGCTCTGGCCTTGCTTGTACAGCCAACCGAGATGCAAAATTTAGCTTGTTCAATTTGCAGTGCTAAAGTCTTTCCTAAAATGAGTGAGACTGAGATGCTTTCTGACCTAGCTCATCTCCTGTTTCTAATTAATACTCTGAGATTTCTGCCTCCCACTTAATTGGAGGCCCTAGACATCGTCTTTCATTCAATTTCGGGATGAGCACCACTCGGGGTCAGCCAAGTTGTCGTCTGGATTGAAGCCAGTGGATTACATGGGGTAGCATGCTGAGGTCTCTGCCCCCGGAGGTTGGGAGTTCATACTCAGAAATGTGGTCATAAATACAACTCCAACTGGCTCGGTAGGTGATTTCCAAAAGGAAATGTGTCTTCCGAACTCTTACAAAAGACTTACCAAATTTCAGTTGCCAGAAACGAAGAGCCAAGGGCTGGAAGTATTCATGTGGTCTGAAAGAGCAAATCATGTCCCCTGGGAGCTCGTCATGCTGGCGTCCGCCTGGGGCCAGCTCAGATAGAAGGCGAAGCAGCTGGCGTCCACCTGGGGCCTGCCGAGAAATGGCCCATCCCTGTGCCTCCCTGGGAAGCTTTCCGGTCCCCAGTTTAGGGCCTTCCCGGGAGAGCCATAGTGCCAGGGCCCCTGCAACGTGCCACCAGAGAGATGCTGAATGCGGCCAGTAGGACAGCCCCGGGGCCGGGTTGCCTGGGATGGTTTGGAAGATCCTTTTTGGTTTTTCTTGGGTGGAAATAAAACCAAATGAGAACAAGCGCAGGCTGCCCAGAGCTTTGTGGAGCACTGGTCGCGGCACGCGTGCTCTGGCAGGGGCGCAAGGGCAGCGGAGCGGGGGGAGCTTCACACGGGGCGAGGGAGGCTCCGGCTGGGCCTGTGGGAGGCTGGAGGAGCACCGTGTGCTGTGTTGGAGGAGCAGATTGGGCTTCCTGTGCTTCATCCTGAGGGCAAAAATTAGGGAAGCTGTCAGGGTTTAATCAAGTCCTGGCCATTTGAGGCCAATTGTTCAGGGTTGTCTGGCTTCCTCGGTTGTTGCTGGAGACAGCAGCCTGACTTCTCTCCTACAAGTCTGGCCTCCCCCGGAGAGGCCACTGGGGTTTATGGGTCTGAGTTTTATTATTTATTTATTTATTTAATTAATTAATCAATCAATCAATTAATTAATTTTGCGATACTGGGGATTGAACCCAGGGGCATTCTACCTCTGAGTTACATCCCCAGCCCTATTTTTTATTCTTTATTTTGAAACAGGGTCTCACTAAATTGCGGAGGGCCTCACTAAGTAGCTGAAGCTGGCCGCGAACCCAGATCCTCCTGTCTCAGCCTCCCAAGTACTGGGATTACAAGCATATGCCACCACGCCCGGCTTGAGTTTTATTTTTAAATATGGTCTGCCACTGTCCATTTGCATATTCGGTCTCTCAGTTTAAACAAATTTCTAATTGACTTGAATTTTATCATTACAAGAATGAAATTACTCTGCCCCCTGTGAACAGTAAATTAATTAATTGACACTGACAAGACTACCCTACAATTGCTCAAGTATACTTTTAAGGACATGAGAAGTTTCAAGTGCTGTCCAAAAAAACATGCACCTTGACCCAGTTTCTAATTTGACCTTGCAAAAAACTGGAAAGGGCATGTCTGGGAACCGTCCTAAGGAGAAGCACCTTAGAAGCACTGTGAGAAAACAATCATCAGATGCTCTGTGGTGACATCCCCGGCCCAGTGACACTCTGTCACAGACCTCAGTCTGCCCCCAAGGAGCAGAGAAAAGTGCCAAGTCTCAGAAGCTGTGCTTACTCTGGCCGACTTGGAATGTGATTTTCTCCGCTGGTAGAGATCCGTTCAGAGAGACGTGGCGCTTACTCCAGAACAGGACTGTGCTGTTAGGGACCAGATGGCTGGCTTTTGAAATGTTTAAATAAGATTTCTCCCACTCCTAAGTAGTGACCCCATCCCAGAAGGAAAATGGATACTGACTCCGCTGGAGGAAAGGGGAGTGGGGACACAGCCCTTCCAGCGAGCTCATGGATATGAAAGCCAGAGAGCCCCAGGCGCTTGGGACCCGCCATTGTCTGCTCTCCCTGTGCCCGGAAGCCTCTTTGCAGAAGGGTGGGAGGCTACAGTGTGAATGGAGACTCCATATGAACTGCCTTCTCTGGACTTGCATTGAAATTATCCAGCCTGGGGCGGGGCCGGAGGCTGCATGACCACTGTCGTCCCAGAGACCCAGGAGGCTGAGGCAGGAGAAAGGCCAGTTCAAGGCCAACCTGGGCAACTTAGCAAGACCCTGTCTCAAAATTTAAAACATCAAATAAATAAATAAATAAAAAGGAGCCAGTCATGGTGGCACACACCTGTTATCTGAGTACTTGGGAAGCTGAGACGAGAGGATAGCTGGCTCAAGGCCAACCTCAGCAACTTAGCAAGACCCTGTTTCAAAATAAACAATAAAATAAGGCTGGGAGTGTAGCTCAGAGGTAGAATATCACTGGGTTCAATCCCCAGTACCACACACACACACACACACACACACACGGAAAAAAATATATATACTGCTTTTAGGATCCTATATGTTTCACCTACTTAAATCAATTTTTCTTGGCTTAGCATTTCTCACAGTGTTCTTAGTTTCAAGGAAAAGAAGAAACACATTAAAATAACTCATGTTTTTGTAGAGATGGAAACAATTGGCCTGTTTTGGTCCTCAAGTATGCCCTTCTTCAGTCTGGCCTGAAGCTATTGGGACTGGGATCCCCAACCCTGGCTCCACCCAAATCAGATGCTTCTTAATGAAGCCAAAAGGCCACTACTACCTTAAAAGCTCAAATGCCAACTCCCAGACTAGTTCTGGCAATTAGAAAGTGCTAGGCCCAGGAGTCTCAATATTTGTTGAAGCTGGGTGCAGTGGTTCACGCCTGTAGTCCCAGCTACTCAGGAGGCTAAGGCAGGAGGAATGCAAGGTTGAGGCCACCCTGGGCAACTTAGCAAGACTGTGTCCCAAAATAAAAAGGGAGCCAGGCGTGATGGCACATGCCTGTAATCCCAGTACTTGGGAGGCTGAAACAAGATCACAGGTTCAAAGCCAGCCTTAGCAATTTAGCAAGGCCCTCAGCAACTTAGTGAGACCCTGTTTCAAAATAAAAAATAAAATAGGACTGGGGGTGTAACTTAGAGGTAGAATGCCCCTGGGTTCAATCCCAGTACCACAAAAAAAAAGAAAAATAAAATAAATAATCCCCAGTTCTACAAAAATAAAATAATCAATATTTGTTGTATAAATGCAATACAATGAGATTTCTTATTCTCTCCTCTGGAGGAAATCCACTCATAGGTAAAGTTTATATTTCTATAAAGTAATTAGATAACACACACTTCTGGGGAGAAAAATGTGTAACTGCATCATATAGTAAGATATCTTCATAAATTCATAACAATAAAAGTCAATAAGAGGGGGAAGGGAAATATAAAGCTATTAAGTGATAAAGCTTTTATTGCTTTCTTGCAATAATCTAGAAATCCATTTTCTATTGCATCAGAAACAAAATAACATGACAATAAATATGCTTGCTTAGAATGCCAGTGTCCAATAATGCCAAATCAAAGAGCTATACAGTGATGCGCGGAAATTAAACGAGAGCTCGCTGTCCCGTCGCCAGGTGGAACTTTATGGATGAGACCACAAAGCACCAGGGAGCCAGGTAAGCCCACACGCAAATGCCGTGCTAATTGTTTTGTTTTGTTTTGTTTTTGTTTTGTTTTTGCAGCACTACAGATGGAACCCAGGATGTCACACGTGCTGGGCAAGCGCTGCACCGCTGAGCTGCACCCCAGCCTCTATGCACTGTCCCTCTGTGATGAACTGACCCTCCATCCATGACATCAAGACAGAGTGGGCATGGAGGAGCAGCTAAGATGCATCCGCATACCTGGAATTCGATTTCGATGTGGCAGTGCCAGCAGAGATATGATACAAATTAATCAGCAAGCTTGGATGTGTAGGACCAAGGAGAAAGCAAAAGAATGTTTTTCCTGAATCTTGTTTCCTGTGATGAAATCTTGGCCCCTGGCGGGTGAATGTGTGATAGAGATCAGGCCTGGAGTTCATCATCAGAGATGCACCGACTCTATTAGGCTGACACGTAGAAAGTGTCATATTTGAGGGTCAAAATGATTGGCTGCTGACAATTCCATATGGCTCAACAGAATTCTTCCACGAGATATTGATCTGAACATGATCTTAATCATCGTGTGACTTATCGTTCAGTGAGATTTAGCATTGAGCCACAGGCAGGCAGGAAGCACCGACAGAAAGCAGCATAGAGCCAGCAGTGACACAGCGCGATGTGATCCCCAAACCACAAAGACCTGTCAGGAGCCTGGCGCAGTGGCCCACACCTGTAGTCCCAGGCTGAGACAGGAGGATCACAGGTTCAAGACCAGCCTTTGCAACTTAGCAAGACTCTCAACAATCTAGCGAGACCCTGTTTCTAAACAAAAAATAAAAAGGGCGGGGGCTGTATCTCGGAGGTAGAATGCCCCTCGGTTTAATCCCCAGTTTTTCTAGGAAGGAAGAAAGGGAGGAAAGAAGAAATGGAGGGAGGGAGGGGAAGGCAAGGCAAGGCAGACTGTTGAGATGGGACAAGGGCAGCAGGCACTGGCCATATAATAATAATAAAAAAAAAAAAGCTGAGGCAGAAGCAAGAGGCCAACTCCAGCTGCCCTGGGAGCTGGGGCAAGTACCGACAGATGCCATCAGGTACCACATTAGTTGTACAACTGCTAGGTCTGTGGGGACATTTGTTCAGTGGATAAGCTAAGCTGCCCCTCTGTGACCTCCGGGGACAGGATGTTTCACTAATGCCCCACATGAAGCTGGCAGCCAGTAATAACCCAGACCGGGCAGAGGGCAGAGCTCCAGTTGGCAAAGCCTGGAGCCCACACTCCCTTCCGGCAGACCCAGAGAATACTGCCAACCCAAAAAGAGAAATAGACAGCTTGCCCAGCCTTGAAAACAAAAACAAGCCAGGCATGGTGGCACAGGCCTGGAATCCCAGTACTTGGGAGGCTGAGACAGGAGGACCACAGGTTCGAGGACAGCCTCAGCAACTTAGTGAGCCCCTGTTTCAAAACAACAACAAAAAAGGGCTGGGGTGTAGCTCAGAGGTGAATGCCCAGCACCACAGAAAAGAAAACATGAACAGGAGGTTGGTGTGTCTTGTATATCAACGACTGGACCATGTTACATGTCTTTAGGAATAGTCTACAGAGAACCGCACCATGCTGCCTGGGGGTGGACTTCACTGGACTGCTCCATCTGTGTGGTGCCGCCCATGGGTACTGCCCATGTGGGGTGCCCAAAACCATCATTCCCGACAACTGGCACTGCTCCACCTGTCACCTAAGCTAGGTCACCAAACCACCCTTCTCCCCACCCCCATATTCCATTCCTGTAAATTCTATGTTCTCAGCATCTTCCACGAGCTTCGGTCATCCCGCTGCCCCGTGCACTGGATCCAGCCGCCATCGCTCCTCACCTGGATGGTGACAGGACCTCCTGACTCACCTGCGTGCTGCGCTGCTGCTCCCCAGGAACTTTCTTTCTAAAACTCATTTCATCTGGACACTCTCTGCCCAGAGCCCTTTCCCACTGCACCCTTCTTTCCTCCTTACTTTTGTGTGTGTGTGTGTGTGTGTATGTGTGGTACTAGTGATTAAACCGAGGGGGGCAAGCTACCTCTGAACTATACCCTTAGCCCTTTTTATTTCTTATTTTGAAACAGGTTCTCACTAAGTCGCTGAGAGTCTTGCTATATTGCTGAGGTTGGCCGTGAACCTGCGATTCTCCTGTCTCAGCCTCCCAGGTACTGGGATTACAAGCGTGCGCCACCACGCCCAGCCTATTTCTTATTTTGAAACAGGTTCTCACTAAGTCGCTGAGAGTCTCGCTATGTGATTGAGGCTGGCTGTGAACCTGCGATCCTCCTGTCTCAGCCTCCCAGGAACTGGGATTACAGGCGTGCACCACTGCGCCCAGCTCCCAGTGCATTCTTGACAAAGCCCAGACTCATCATTCGGTCCCAGGGGCCCTGTGGCCTGGTGTCCACCTACTCCACCAGCCTCTTTTCTAGCTACACTGAGCAAACCTGTGTCCAGGATCCTGAACAGTCGCTCTCACACCCACTATTTGTACCTGCTGACCCCACAGCCTGAGGTTTCTCCTGCCCTCACCCACCCTGAAAACGCTCTGTTCCTTGTTGCTCAGCACCAGCATTACCTCCTCTGTGGAATCTTCTAGATCCCAGGACCCTGGGCTTGACCCCCACTGCAGATTAGCCACGTCACTGGGATCTGGTTGCTCTGTCTCCTGTGAGACTGTGAATCGCTGGTGGACAGGAACTGATTCTTGAGTTTGAATTTCAGTACCTAATATTATCTGCGAGACAATGCGCATTTAACACTGAACACGAAATGAAAGTGCCGATTCTGCCTCAACAGTCAGTGGGAAAATCAAGATGTCTGTCGCCCGGTGCTATGGGCGCGGCTGGCCATGGATTCCAGTGAGCCGTCTGGCATGTCAACCTGAGAGATGGCATCAGAGGGTTGGTGACGATCGTTAAGAAAAGATCAGCAAACCAAGAAGCCAGGGAGCAGCTCTGTGTTTTATGCAACTTAGCTCTGAGCCCAGAGTCTCCCCCAAAACTGGTGCTAACTGACATCTCAAAGGACAGTGTTCACGACTCAAATCCCTCTGAGTCGAGACAGGGTAAGGACAGATCGGCTCGAGGGTGCTTCAAGTGAACTTTGGTGGAAGGACATTTCTATTGCTCTATAGCTTTCAAAATTGTTACTTACATGTGAGCACTCAGTATAGCCAAAGGCCATTTGCTATCACCCTTGCACACTTTCAGTGGAAGACCAGCTCAGCCCCACACACGCACCTCAGGATGGTGACCATGGCTGCGTCCAGGCAGCCCCCAAGCTCCCTGAGACCTGAGCGGCTGCCGGGCTCGCTCGTTTCCCATCCGCCAGGGTCTCCGATTCCATCTAGAGCCACAGAGGGATTCCTGCTGCGAAGTGGGCTTTGGTAACACCTCCCCGACGTGGCTAATTCATCCCAAAGCACCACTGCTATTTAAGTATAAGACATGTGGTGCATTTTTGTGTTGCTGTGCCTAAAATTGTTAAAATTAAACATGAAGAGCCAAGCATGGTGGCGCACGCCTGTAATCCCAGTACTTAGGAGGCTGAGACAGTAAGATGGCAGGTTCAAGACTAGCCTCAGCAACTTAACAAGACCCTTGTTTCAAAAAGGGTGGGTTGGGGTGGGTGTGTATCTCAGAGGAAGGAATGCCCCTGGGTTCAATCCCCAGTCCAAAATTTAAAAGTAAATGTGAAGGAAAATTGAGAAGAATCGTGGCTGTGGTATTTGCAGAAGCATCTAGTAATGGTGAAGGCAGATGGGAAGGCTTAAGGCACTAGACACACCTCAAATCCTTTTCAGGAAAATATGGGGCATCGGCAATAGCTAGTGGACCCTGCGCGGGGTCAGGGGGCTGGGCTGGCTACTCTGCCACCAGCTGTGCTGTCTTGTATTAGCCACTGAATCTTTGGGGGCCTTGGCTTCCTCATCCTCCTCAGCATTGACTTTCTAGTGTTCTGCCCGTGGATTGTTAAGCCTTTTCTTCAAATGCTCGAGCACAGATCCGGGAAAGGGACCAGCACTCTCCCCGTGGCCGCGCTGCCCCGACTCACCTGCACCCCTCCCTATGGGCACGCATACACAGCTGCCTGCCTTGATCTCTTCTATCTTCTCCTTAGCAGTTCTCTGGGGGCTGCACAGGGGGGCAGGATTTGTCCCTCTGTAGGTCACACTCATTCTGTCATCGAGCAGCACACCTCCTGGAGTCGCTGACAGCAGGGGAAGATTGCACGAGCAGGGTGGCCGGGAATCTCTCTTCGCCCCTCTCCCTGCGTCCGTGTTCCTCCCTTCTCGGTCTAGTTCTTTGTCCTGGGAGAGGACTGTGTCCTGCATTACCTGGGCTCCCCCCATCTCTGGCTTCCACCAGGTATGGCTGATGGGAGGCACTGGCATGAGATTGGCAGGCTGGAGGACACTACTCATAAATGTGTACATGGATACGTATGCCTGAGTATCACAAGACTGGAAACTTTAGCCTCACGTGTCCTTACATAGAGGGTGCGTCTTCAATGGGCTGTGTGATGATGTATGAAATCAAGGAGATGGAGCAGTTTCTTTATTTTTTTAAATATATTTTTATTGGTATATTGTAACTATACATTATATTGAGGTTTAGTATGATAGAAACATACATTCACACAGCACCCAGTGTGTTTCTCTTCAAATCCTGACCCACTCTTGTTTTGTTTTGTTTTATGGTACTGGGATTGAATTCAAGGGCCTTCTACCTCTGAGCTCCACCCCAGCCTGTTTTTTGTTTTGTTTTGTTTTGTTTGTTTGTTTTGAAACAGGGTCTCACTAAGTTGTGGAGGGCCTCACCAAGTTGCTGAGGCTGTCCTTGAACCTGCAATCCTCCTGTCTCAGCCTCTAAGTACTGGGATGACAGGTGTGCACCACCACGCCCTGCTGACCCACTCTTAATGGAACTACAACACTTGAACCTCCAAACACGAATGGTCTTCCATGGTGCACCTCCATAGAAATTGCACTGTATGTTGGGTAGACGTGAATTCTCTGAAGTCAAACACATTTAGGTTCAAATACCACTCCCATTACTTGCTGTGGGATTATGAGCAGATATTCATAAAAACGGACCATGTGTCCTATAATGGAACTGGTGGCAGTGCTTTGGGATGTTATCCACGTCAGGGAAGCGTTGCCTGATCATGTTGTATGGAAGGAATACCTCTCTGGCTCACGGATGGAATCTCTGAGAGACACTGGTAGGCCAAGTGTCTGTACACCTTGTCTATCTCAAAACAGCCACGATAGCAGAACATGGCTGAGGACGCTGAGTAAGACACCGTCACCAAGTGCTTAGTACTGAGCCCAGCACACAGTACCCACTCAGCAGAGTGTCTTTCTTATTACTCTGTTGGTAGTAAGTGCATCTGGGGAGTATCTCAGTTAAGAGCCACAAAAGCCGGGCGTGGTGGTGCACGCTTGTAATCCCAGTACTTTGGGAGGCAGAGACTGGAGGATCCGGGTTCAAGGCCAGCCTCAGCTGGAGGATCCGGGTTTGAGGCCAGCCTCAGCTCTCTCTCTCTCTCCCCCTCTCTCTCTCTCTCTCTCTCTCTCTCTCTCTCTCTCTTTACCTAGTGAGGCCCTCCGCAACTTCGTGAGACCCGGTTTCAAAAATAAAGTATAAAAAAATAGGGCCGGGGGTGTAGCGTGGAG